>KN485335.1:22670-52923 GCA_000787095.1 Periophthalmodon schlosseri | reverse complement strand
TTGCTAACTCTTTAGAAAAATGCCTTCACCACATGCCAACCAGGCCCATTCACCGACCCACCGAAATGAATACCCCTCTTTGTCGTGGTGAAATTCCACTGGCAAGCCTCTAATTAGCTGGAGGGCTCTTCCCCGACTGCCTGGTGTGGGCACAGACACAGAAGAAGAAACAGGGAGAAGAGTGTGAACCAAACTATACACGTTTCAATGGGTTGTGTTCACTTTCGAGAAGAATCGAGAATATGATGATGCATTTTCAGATGGAGGGAAGGGGCTTACGTAACTCCGTAGAAGATGTATTGTTTTTGGACGAAATATCCAAACATATGATCCCCAAATGTTCAACATCTTTACCGCAGTTTAAGACTAGACTGAAAACCAACCTCTCCTCCCTGGCATTTAATACTAGCTAGACAGGATATATGGCTATATATGGCTTTCCTATGTATCGTGTTCTTTGTATATTTGTTTTTTGTTGACTTTTATGTGAAGCACTTTGTTCAGATGAAGTAGTTTTAAATGTGCTATACTCAGTTCAATTCAAGTTTATTTATATAGCAGTTGTTTAAATACGGAACTGTCAGCAGCTTTAATCATTATCGTGATATTATCGTTAATCGCAATTGTTTTGGCCACGATAATCGTGACACCAAATTTCAATATCGTCCCATGCCTATAACAAACATCAGCATGCTAACAGTGCACTTCCTGATTGAAACGCTGAGGATGAAACGCTGTGTAATTAAGAGAGTGCACAGCGGACTTATTTCGAAGTCTAAGAGCTGCTTTCTAAGAACTGCTTATCAAATAAATCTGTTCTGGGGCAAAGATAATTTTGCTCAACAACATGGAAAAAATTGGGTGCTGCCTGTTTAAAGTCTTTTCAGTAGACAATAATCACATGTTTGGGGTTGAATAACACTACTGTCTTAAGATATTATGGAAATGTAATGTCACTATTCATGCTGACAAAGAACAGTTTTATTTTGTGTTTAATTACAACGACTTTAACCATAAGCAAACACAAAAGCGAATCAGCTATCGGCCTTAAATCTTCAGCTCTGGCCGGTTTTGTTCTTGGCTGTTTTACTGCCTAGAGAGTAAACATAAAGCTCTATGTAAACACTTAAATACAAAAAGATACCTACTCAAAACGTGGCCACACTGCTCTGTTGAAGGTTTGTGGTAAAAGGGGCCGTAGATGAGTTTGTCGTGAATTAAAAGTACATCATTTGGCAAAATCCTACATATCAGCACAAAAATATCAGCAAAAGTGAGGAGATTTGGGGTATTTTTGTTGTAATACGATAAGATTTGAGCTGTAGAGGGGGTGAATAAGTCCCTTTAATGGCTAATTATTGGTACATTCTGCTTTTTGTTTCATTAAAAGACATAAGCCGCATAATAAAAACGATCTACCGGGATTATCTTGCATCATTTAAATCTCATTAGTGGCATAGGTAGTTTCAATATTATCGTTTATCGCAATATTTCTCTGTAGAGATATATCGTGCTTCAAAATGTGTTATTGTGACAGGTCTATTAAACAGAAAATTCTACCAAATGGTATATTCTTCCCTGTCCTCCAGCTCAATATTAATTAAACTATGGATTTTTCAGTGTTGGGAATATCACGTGAACACATCCAATAGAGACGCAGTCATATGGCGGCCTCCTGTTGAAGCTAAAACCAACTCATAATATCATGTAAGGTTTTGCAGACCAGAGAGAAGAGGCTAAGGGCGTCTCTGGTTTCTCAGAGCCGAGGCCTGTCATGGTTGTTAAGGCAGGAATCTGACAGGTGGTTAACCATCACTGGGTTGTCAGAAACCAAAATGAACACCCCACTCGCTGCTTCGATGGGAGTTTTGGGGTGTGACTGAAAATGTCAAAATTTTTTCTGACATGTCAACACTTGTACACTGGATAAATGCGCACACCTCTGTAATGACACAGCACTTCAGGGATGTTTCAACCATTTGATTAGGGTACGTGATACTGCCAAAAATTTAGCAATGCAAAAGGAATGTGCTAAAATGTGACTGTAAATGTATTTGTTGATGTTCAAGTATCGCACAAAATATCAAATGACCATAAAATCAAGAGAAGTGCAGAAATATCACTTTATAGCATAGACTGTATAAAGAAATGGACTAAGGCACAGCGTTCGTCTCCAGTCAAATGAAGCTCATCGTGGCTAGCGGTTACAGCGGCGATTTGAAGCCAAATTCCATATTTGGAATTCTGACCGTGAGTATCATAGCAACCAAAGAGCCAATCTGGCAAAGCTACTGAAGTTAAAGCCCTTTCCCGCACCGCATCGCTGGCTTGGCAGAGGGCGAGCACTTAGCAAAGCTGTCAATTAAACCTGTTGCTAACGCTAGCGGGAGCGACCTCGGGGAAAGAAGGCAGCTGATTTGTCCCTTATTAATGTTCATATCTTCTTTACGGACACAATAGCGGAATAAAAACACCAGGATCGTGTAGAGCGGGTTAATACGAACACATCTGACAGCAGCAGTTACAGAGAGAGGGGCGACAGTTTTCTAAAGGGAATTGGAGTCGATGGAGTCGGAAGTGAGCTATGTCCATTTGTATTCTTTATAGTCTTGTTTAGAAGATCAGACGTTTGGGTTCATTTTATTTTTATTCATCTCTTTTCGCTGTCATTTTTAATAGTTTTAATTAGGGCTGCATGATTTTGGAAAAAACAATGGAAATTTTGATTTTTCTGACAAGTACTGCGACTGCGATGAGGTTGATGTTTATAAAGTACAGGATTCTGTTCAGTTCCAGGTGCATTAACATTTGAGAGAAGACTGAAATATGAACCAATAAACGGACACAATCTCCAATGGATTTCAGTTCAGGTTCAGTACAGGTAACACAGTTTTTCTATAAAGAGACAGGATGTTTAGTTTGTTACAGTGGTTTTAATTACACACGACATACTCAGTGTTCTAATTTGGTATATCTCCAGAACAACAACTGCGATGTTATCCATTTTTCGATACATCTCCCGCCTCTCCATTCCAGTCTGGCTGAAACATTGAGTGCTATGAGTATTGGGTGCAAGCGGATACGTCTCTCTGACTTCTGAACAGTTCATGTGAAACTGCGTCAACTGAGTCAAGTCAAATTTCAATAGCGTGAGGGAGGCATGTGATCACATTCTCGCGCTATATTTGCACTAAGTGGCTAGCTAGCTTATATAGTGTATCTAAGCTGACTCTCCTGGTGTTAGCGAAAACAGCACAAACAAGTACAAATTGCATTTCCCACATCATTGAGTTAAACCTAAACCAAATCACGGACAGTTAACACTGGATTAAGCAACGTTTATTTATACAGCACCATTCACAAAAAAAACAAAAAACTACAGCACCTTAAAACGCTTGACCAAATAAGTGCGTTTTGAGTTTTTGAGTTGGCTTTCGAAGGCATCAACAGACTCCAGCGAAGCGGGAGATCATTCCAGAGTCTGGGAGCAACAGCCTGGAAGGAGCAGTCTCCAATACAATTAACCGCTAATAGGAGTTTCACCTAGGCCTGTCACGATAACAGATTTTGAAGGTGATATATTGCTGAAGGAAATATAGACGATAAACGATAATACTGAAACTCATTAATAGGACCGACACAAAAACCCTAAAGTAGAGTTATCCCCAAAAACGATTCTAAATGGTACAGTACGGCGCAAATAACAAAAAGTTCTCAACTACTCCTAAGAAAAAGTCCCCTCGATAAATACTGACTCTAAAAATGATCGTTCCATGTGTCATATACTGAACGATAACTCGATATGGTAATTATCGTGACAGGTCTAGTTTCGCCTAGGACACTGCGGTGACCTTTGACCTTTGGGCAGTGACAACTGAAACAACATCTATCACAGGATCTATCCGGGATATAGACATTAGACACGCTGAGATGAAACCCCAGATGTCCCCGGTCTCCAGTACAAGACTATATACATCACTTAATACGGTAAGAATGGGGTCAGTGTCGATACTGTAAAGTTCATGAGACACAAGTTGAAAGCTCGGGCATGAATGAAGAGTTTGAAGCGGGACTATCGTGTATCTAATGAGAAAGTGTATCAGTGTTGTTTTGTGTGCGCGCGTGTGTGTTATTCTGCGTTGTGTACATAAGCCGGGGAGTGTTTCAGAAAAAGCTGTGGGTGAGGCCTCGATAAGCTTCGTTAATGGTGTTCACTGGAGTTTTGTCCTCGCCATAATGACCACTACCGACAATCTGAGCCGATCCTTCATGAATAAAACACCACTCAAACATATTAACATTGATTTCATGTGAAGACTTCCGGCCTAGGCATCAGACAACGTGATGTGCAATATGAATTATCCATAAACTGAGATACTGGCGATAAGCTTTGTTTTTTATCAGCGCCTGTCTTTGTTGCTAATTGCTATGGCAACAGTGACAATTTTTCATCACTCATGGACACATTTTTACAATTTATAATGCATTTATTATTTGGCATTTGGTTATTTGGTAAGAAAACATGATATTCGGTTGTCTCTGTAAACTTTTTCTAAAGAGTAAAGGTCCTGTACTACACAAAATTGACTCCTGTGAGCTCTAAGTTACATTGGAATGTTGTTACCTCATCAAAAACCTACCTGGAGTTGTGTTTTGTTTCATTCACACATGTTTGAATAACTCTTTATTATTAGTCTTCATTTCCAAAGCTCAAAATCTCCTGTTCCACCTTGTGATGTCATGAAGTGGTAGTTTTCAAGTTAACAGCTACTTGTTACCTTTAGTGCAGCAGAGATTTGCAATTCGAGGGTTGAAATCGTCCAATTCCGATTCTAGTGCAGGTGTATGGAGTTTAAAAACACAGTGAAGCACTTTCTGTATTACCACATGACATCACAAGGTGGAACAGAGTGTTTTCAGTTTGAAAGAAGAACACAGCGTAAATGTGCAGGATTGTGTGTTAAACATGTGTGAATGAAACAAAACACAACTCCAGGTATGTTTTTGATGAAGAAACAACATTATAACATAGATCAGAGAAGACAGTAATACTGGCCCTTTAACTACAAAACCAGCTATTACATTGTCTACAATACTACTACTGAATTATAACTCTCACTTACAAAATTTTGGGGTAAAAAGTATTGAATATTATAGGTTTTCTTCCTGTGGGGGGCCTTTCTTTTGTGGTTACAGTAATGTGAAGTCTTTGAACTGTGAGGGCGGGGCTTATGATACCCACTGTCCTGTCATTTGGCTGAGTGATGGCGGATGGGAAAGATCCGATGCTGCCGCACTCTTCTGCCTTCAGGGATTAATCTCCTACAAAACAAGTGAGGCTCAACCCAACATGGCCGACCATAAAGAACCCCCATCAACTTTATGATGCACTTTAGTTGCCTTTCAAAGTCTCTACGGGGTATGCGCCAGAAAAATGTGATCATTTCTGATCTCAAAATGGATATATTTCGACATTTTTAGATGTTAGCACTTAGAGTCAATATTTTCCAATTTTCTGAGTCAAAATTGGTTTAAATTAAGATTTTAAAAGTGAAAGTCTTAACTAAGTTTTAGTTCTAGGTTTAGTCCTAGTTTAGATCTGGTTTTGTTTGGGTTGTTCAGGTACTTTAGCCACTTCTGTAGTGTGTTTACAGTGATGTGGAGCTTAATAGTGACTGCTCAACCTGAAGTTTTTTAGCTTGCTATGGCTAATCAGCTACATGCTAACTAATGAACATAAGACACTTTATTTAAATGTATTCCTAAAATTGTATAAACCACAAAGATAGAAGACATTCACACAAAAAATGGGTTTTCAATGCATTTTTTGCCAACATTTTTGGACTAAAAACTGCGTCAGGGATTTTCGAACGACCACGGAGCTCGTTAACCTCCACCGTGCTTCCAAACTTTTCATATCTGAATTCTGCAAAATATCTATGGGGAAAAAAATTATGGAAAATGTACTTTCTGAACCTCGGTGGGTTTCAAAGTGGGCAGGACTGTAGAGCATTTCTGAAAGTCCCATTTACATGAACAGTAGGAATCGGATCTCATTTTTTAAAAGAACCGGATCTTTTTCTTTCTAATTTTGATGCATTTTTACACTAATTAACGCTGAACTAACACCAAAGTGAGCACAGAAACAGAGTAGGCGACACAACGAGAGCTATCATAACTGTTAGTTTTTTAATTATCATTGTAGTGCAACGTTTTATTTTGATTATGTATCATTTGAACACACTCCCACTCTCAGTTTGAACCATTTTAATCAAATTTGAGCCTTGGCCATAGATAAAATGAGTTCTCACATTGGCTTCTGTCATATAAATGAATATAAAAAGAGCCAGTCTTTTGAACTGCTCTTTGAAGTGAACGCATCCAAAAGATTCGGATCCCACAAAGGAGCCGAAAGTCCCATCGCTACTTGAAGTCTAGTGGGCATATTGTCTCTATAACTCAGGGGGAGAGCATTGCATCATGGTTATCCTGGTTGCATTTCTGTGGGAAAGCACCCATAGACCAATGCGTAGGTCTTGGCATGGAGCAGATCCCCTACCAACGGCTTTGTCGAGTCCATGTACAAACAGGCCTCCTCAGGGCAGGACTTTGGACATAATTACCCCCAATCTGGCACTCCCCCTTGCTCTGATCAGCCCGCGTTAGCCCGTCTTACGTAGCCACACTGCAGGTTCAGACATCACAAAGGTGGTGAAATTGAGCGTACAAAAGCATAGCACTTCAGGAGGATTGGAGCTTGCGGTTTAAGTGTTCTCCAGCCCTCGTGTTGACTACAAATGAGATCAAACGGGGATTTAAATGTGACTAGTCATTATCCACTCATGTGACGGCAATAGAAGATAATGCACGTTAACGGCATAGTCTCCCATAGGCTATAGCTGTACATTGGGTTTGGAAAAAGTAACTGGAATTCCCCTTATACGAAACATGCAAATATATCTTTAATATTTTTTGGGGTATGAATAATTATCTATATATAAAACCTTTAGAGAGAATTCATTTTTTACAGATATAGTTTGACCTTTATGATCACTAATTTAAATCTATACAGCAAGGATTTATAGTAATGTGTAGAGGAGGATCTACCACTGCTTGTCGTCATGGAGATGTTGCTGTTTTCTTCCACAGTATGGCATTAATCTTGTCCATCGTCATGCCGACTCGCAGCGGGTGACGCCGAGTGAGATGCGATCCCATTGACAGTAGAATGGATGTTTTTCAAGGTACGGTTTTCAACAATAAAACACTAAATACAAGATAGACTAGTTTAATGCCATGCTGCACACTGCGCTCCAGGCAAAACGATAACACCTGGATGGAGACAAGTTGCTAATGCTATGCTAAGTCCTCGTATAAGACAAAATTACTATATACAACTAGGCCTGTCACGATAACAAACTTTGCCAATGACACAATAACCCAAGAGCAGGTTTAAACCACAAAAACTATTCTAAATGTACGATATTGTTATAAAATTAGGAGCTGCAATAAATAAACAACAGAATGAAACACTTTAGTACTTAGTTTGCATCTGTAACGAGTCATAGAAGTTATTAATTCAACCTTTTACAGCTTAAATCTTATCATATAGCCAAGAAATAACCAAAAACACCCCAGTAGTTTGATTAAGTTTACATATAGTGGCAGAAATACAGGGAAACACAGTTGGATCAGTAGCTTTAAGAATGAGTCATACGTCATAATAGATTTGTTTGTTTGTTCAGTGAATAATTGTCCTTAAAACAACATGTGGTTGATATGAACGCTTCTATATTCTTACGTATCCCTCTCGGAGCCATAATTATTCCAGTGGCGTCTTTGATTGTATCTTGCCGTGGGACATAACTTAGTATTAACGCTCCACTTCAATTATATGTAATTGTCTCACCTCCGCACATTGCAGACTTATGAAATTATTCTCATGTAATAAAAGCCGGCTCCAGCACCAAGAGGACCTAAACCATGTCATATGCGGCATGGGCTGTTGGCTTTGTATAACCACATCACAATGGCTTAGCATGGCAGCATGAAGTCTCTTTCCATTGGTGAATCGGCACTGCACATCTGGCTTTCATGTATGTTTGGGGAAAAAAAAAAACGGGGAAATTTATGCCACTTGAGCTGTTTTATGTAGCTAAAAAACAAAACATGTTCTGGTTTGGGGTGCATTCTTCGTCCGAGATTAAAAGGAAGCTTAGCATGTCGAGGTCGGCATCGGGAATCAATTGCGTAGTCGTGTGCGCGGCGGGGAGTCGTGAGGAAAGCCACTCACAAACGCTCTGGCTAATGGCTGGGATGAAATATGTGCGGTGATGACACGGCGGATATGAGTCAGCGTATGTTTGGGTCAATGTCAAACGAAAAGAGGCGTGAATCGTTTCAAAATTAGATCCCTTACTATGAGCACGAAGCATGTTTTAAGCAACATTAAAAAAAGAAAATGCTTTACAGTAGTTGCTGAATGCCTCACCCACAGACTGTATAAAGAAGTGGACTAAGTGAGTGTGACGTCACCCAAATGAACCTCAACAAGGTGAACAGTTATGCAGTTGAATTTGGAGCCGAGTTCCACATTTGGAATTCCGACCAAGAGTATCATAGCAACCAAAGAGCCAATCTGGACCGAGGCTGTTGAAGGTAACGCCCCTTCCCTTAGCGACACTGTCAGTCAAAACTGTTGCTAACGCTAGAGGGAGCGACCTCGAGGAAAGAAGGCACCTGATTTGTCTGTTATTAATGTCCATATCTTGATTTATGGACAAAAAAATAGCGAAGCGGGTTAACATTTTAAGACAAAAATGACGAGGCTCACTGCAGCAGTTACAGAGGGAGGGGGAGGAGTCGATGAAGAAACCGGTGGCTAGCGCGTTAGCTACGTCCATTTACATATACACCGCCATTCAACCCCATTTCACGCTGCATACTGACCAATTAAGTGATTTCTATAGACCAAAAATGTCTGTGTAATCCCTCAGTCGTCCAAGTATGATCTTCAGTAAAATAATCAAATGTTTCTTTTACTATAGGCCAAAAATATAAAAATACATAAATATATTTTAAAGGTGCACTATGGCATTTTTGTGGTAGAGAGTCACCTGCCACCTGCTTGTCTCCATGGAGACGTTATTGCATTGCATGGAATTGACAACACCAGGTCGGGTTACATGTCAGATCTAGGTGTTTTTCAATTTGTTGTGGGCCGTAATCGAATAAACGCAAGATAGACGAGTTAAATGCTGAACTGTGGAGCATCCCAGGCAAAGCAATTACATCTCCATGGAGACAAGCAGGCGGCAGACCCTCTACCAGAAAAGTTACATAGTGCATCGTTAACGTAGAAGACGTTGTTAAATTACATTTCAGTACCTATGCATGTGTAAAAACGCCATGGAAACAAAGTGTGGATGTAATTACCTGATGTTGGTAGGTGACAGACTCCTTGACAACCGTTAAATACAGTTATATCATCACCTTTGTGACTTGACGACGATGTTACTGGAAATATCAGCTGGCATTCTGTAACACTGGGACGCAATTAATGTCATTTAGCCTGAACTGGAAATCCTAATGGGGCCAAACTAATTGAAATGTGGACAGTGAGTGACTCAACGTGGGATCATTCAATTAAAACATGCAAATGGTTTTAAATTGGGATTTGCAGGAATAATACAATCGCACTGCAAACCAGAAGGAGACAGTGTGGACCTCGGATAAGGCACTGGTTCTTTAGTCGCAATGGGATATAGGGGCTGCATAATATGAGGAAAAATATGCCATATTCGGTGACTATGTTTTGTATAGCTGGGTTTCAAATGACATCATAACATTCTATAGGCCAATGTTATTTAATACAGATGGAGGCAGCTAAAATTCAAATCGCTCAAGTGCAGATATTTGGTCAAGTCAGTAATAGGAATGATCAGGTTCGACATTTGTGAATTTGCTTTTTGATATTTCATGGCAAAGTACAATGTAATCAATAGGGAAAACTGTCTCTTGCGCCCCCATCTGGAAGTATGACATCATCGCAGTCTAGAATCTGAAAACCACCAACTGCGATAAAGATATTTTTGCGTTATTTTAATGTACTGTTTGGCATAAGTTCAGTTGATTCAAAGTTTGCTATTCAAACTAGGTCAAAATAAAAACTTAACGACAAAACCAAGACCAGCCCGTCTTAATGTAGAATTTAATGAGGAAAATATGTCTCTTTGTCCATTCTACTTTCCAAAAACAGTAAATATCTGTAAATGGTCATATTTTTATACAGCGCTCTTCCACTTCCAATTTACTCAAAACACTTTATGTTAAGGAAGTCACCCATTGCTACAACAGTGTACACAGACACTGGATTAAGTGTCTTGTCCAAGGACACAAGAACATTCATCTGTGGGAGCTGGAATCGCACCGCCAACCTGCAGACCAGTAGATCTGACCACTCAACCAATGATATTTATGTCAAGAGCGGAATTCAAACCAACAACCTTCAGATCAGTGGACAAATGCTCTACCAACTGAGCTACTGTCTCCCTGTAAAATGATAAAATTTGTGTTGTTCCGATACATTTATTTTCTTGTAATATTGATTATTGCGTCACCCAATATTGCGATATCGATATTTCCAGTGCCTTAATGGCATAGACATCATGCCCAGACCTGGACCTAAAAAAACGTAAGGTCCTCTAGCCCACAAAAACATGTAAAATATATTTAGCGAGGCTGGTCCGGTGGCATATGGTGAACAGCTTATATCATTTTATAGTTTCCACTGTTTACGAATCGGCATGTTCAAACCCCGACACATGTCCTTACGTTGACTTCCTGGAGGCCTACCCTGACCGTTAAGTGTGCACACTAAAGTTTAATGATTCATGTTACGGCATCCATCTTTTTAGTTCCCACAAAGCTGTTAAACTATGAACCATTCCTGTCCCTGGCACATGAACACATTAAGATAAAGAAAACCATTACTATAGGTGTACTTTAGGCTGTTTGCAATATGTTTAGGGTTGGAGCCCGGTGGCGTCAATAGAAGGACAGCAATTTTGTCTGAATCAATGTCGTAAAAGCGCTCAGTGATGGAGAGAAAGAGAGTGACGAAAAGAGAGAGAGAAAGAGGGAGAGGTGGAGGAGAGAGAAGCAATCAGAGCGAGGATGACTACTGCACAAGGTCTGGGTGATGAGAGGCGGTGCTGCAGCTGGTTCAAGGAGAGACACAGGGGAGGAGGCCATGGAAACAGAGAGCGGACAATGCAAAAGGGTCTGTCAAACAGACAATTTACTGAGGCATAAGCTCCAAATAGCCTCATGCTGGTGCCCTCTGCATTGCATGAAGTGTTGGCGAGGGCAAATAGAGTCCTTCACTGGAAAGTCTGGAGAGTAAACAACACAAGGGAGGGGTAACTATTTGAGGGTGAATCTTACACAAGAAATGTATTTGGGATATTGCTATACATATATCCATACACACATTATATATGTGTGTGTGTGTGTGTGTGTGTGTGTGTGACCAGCTTTGTGAAATCCAACTGTCCGCTTGATAAAGTTAAGTTAAATGCACTGCACCTGATTTTGTACCATCTGAAAAAACGTGAAAAACAGAATTAGTTCATTTTAAACTGTTTGTAGTGGTTCAAACTTAGTCCTCACTTTAACTAGGTCTGTCACAATACAAAATGTTGACATGCGATATAGTCAATATAGGCGATAAACGATAATATTGAAAAAACAAACCATAAAGCAGAATTACTCACAAGAAAGTATTCGAAATGTACAATATTGTTAAATATTGTTGAGCTGTATAAATGGATGTCAGAATCAACAACAATAAGTAGTTTGTCAAATTTTAGTTCATAATTCAAAGTTCTTCCAAAAATTATTGTTCCATTTATAATATAATAAACGAAAAGTCGATATAGTAATTACTGCGACAGGCCTATTCCCAACGCATTTCTAGAATCTTAATTATTCACTGTGATGAGTTTTTAGGGCCAGGCACATTCCACAAATTTCGAAGGCTAGAGCGGAGTTTTGCCGTCGGGGTAATGCTAACAAAAACATGATCATGATATTGCTAACAGCGCACTAGCCTTACTTCCTGGTTTGCGGAAAACAAAAATGCTTAGGGCCAAATGAGATATTATCTGTATATGTATATTATCTGCATCTAAGAGCAGCTTTTACAACATACATACGTGCTCCCTTTGTTTTCAACTACCACGGAGCTCAACAGTGACAGCCTGCGCAGGTTCATTTTTCCCATAGACTTCAAATATTAAGAGTTCAAAGGCGTCACAAAGGCTAACCAGCTACGTGCTAACTAATATTCATAATGTGGCTGCTTTAAGCCCAAAAAAGCAAATTTAAAACGCAAGATTCAGCAAAACGCTTTAATAACTTAGCGGCGATTTCTAACGTTTCAGAAACAGATTTTAAATTAAATTATAGACCTTGTAGTCATTAGTTCCCACGTAGCTGATTAGCCCTGAGCAAGCTTTCAAACTTTTAATATAATTCTTTTTTGGAAAGTTTATGGGAAAAACTTGTTCCGGAACCATCACTGTTGAGCTCCAAACAGTAAATAAAGATTAGTAATTTAACACTCAAGTAGGTTTTAATTTGTACAGTAATTAAGGTGACTTTTTGATTGACATCCACATAATGATACAGTGTGTCATCTCTTCTATTTACCGTCTATTCTCACGCCTGGAGCTGGGGTAGAAAACATTTGGCCGTCGTGTAAACTGATTTTCCTAAGCGGTCTGACTGACGGTAAACAGGCCTTTATATCAAAGCGCATTCGTAGCCTGAGAGGTCCAGTAATTAGATATGCTTTTACACTGTGTTTCCTGTCATTTCCTTAACATTCTCCATCTCCTTCCGTCTCCTGTCACCACACGCCAGGGGTTAATAACACACACGTAAGTCTTCGTGAAACGTATAGGCCTCTCATCGCAGGGCGGCCATGTTGGAGTCAAGGGCGCACAGTAGTTGGCACCAAAATCAGTGGAGGTTTAGACTCGGGCCCTTACACTGTAATGGTTTTAATGATTTGAGTGGTCATTTTGAGCATTAAGAAATAATTAGAATGATTAGACTGCGTCATTACCAAGGCACTAAACTTCACATCACATTTTGCATTTGCGATGGCTCCGTTCCAACTGCGTCTCACTTAATTCTATAGGCACTATGAGCGACTTCCTATACTTAAATGTAAGGCATTTAATGAATAAGCTGAGGTCGACATTTAGCTTTTGAGGACTTGGCAAAGTTGCTAGCATAACGTAAGTGCCGCAGTGTTAGCATCCGGTTAGTTTTAAAGGCAAATACATAGCTGTAGCATTGGTGAAGATTTACAAATGGGCCACTGCATTATAAAATATTTAATCTAACATTAAAGGGCCCATATTATGCTATTTTCTGATCTACGTTTTAATTCCGCTTCCTTATCACAAACAGACCTGGAGTTGTGTTTTGTTTCATTCACACATGTTTAACACAAACTCCGCACATTTAGGCTGAGTTCTTCTCTCAAACAGAAAACACTCTGCCCCACCTTGTGATGTCATGTCGTAATACGGGAAGTTCTCCATAGTGTTTTTAAACTCCATACACCTTCACTAGAATCATTTGGATGATTTCAGCCCTGGAATTTCCAATCTCTACTGAACTAAAGGTAAAAGGTAGCGGTTAAATTGAAAAGTGCCACTACATGACATCACAAGTTGGAACAGAGCATTTTGAGCTTGGGAGATGTAGACAGACTAATAATAAAGGGTTACTCAAACATGTGTGAAAAAAAAAAAACACAACTCCAGGTATGTTTTTGATGAGGTAACAACATTATAACATGGCTTAAACTCACAAGAGTCAACTTTTGCTATTTCAGACATTTTAAAGAGGGGGTATTTTACTTCTATGGGGTATTAACTGCTAACAGATAACATACTTAGATCACCATGTTACCTTTTATTGTTTTTAAAATGCTATATAACAGCATTCTAACATTCAGCGTAAAGCTCACAATAGTCCATTCTGCGTAATATAGGACTTTAAGGGTAACAAAGGCTGTTTACATTATCCATTTGGGCTACAGCTAATGTTAGCTTCCAGTTAGCTCTGGCGCTTCCGTTATTTATGTTCAGGTAATCTCCGGCAACGGATTTAGAAAACTATGGACATTTGCTGTAAGGATTAATCCCTGATATAAATAGTCCGTTGCGGCAGTCAGTTGGAACGTTGTTAGCACGGAGTTAGCGCGAATGTCCGACTTGTCTGGTTCGTACAGATTCAGCTAACCCATTACTGAGAAATATATTTTTGTATTCGCTAAGATTAATCTCTGCTATAATGCATTAGGGAACACAAGGGAACACGGCAAACGTTAGCATCAGTTAGCTACAAGTTAAGCTATGATTACATTTCGAGGATTACGTCTGGCTCACAAAATGCTAAAAGAAGACTATATTGACGTTAGTTATAGCCCACTCAGAGTCATAAACAGATCATAGAATAAAAATAAGGAAGGAGTAGCATCAACAGGTGTACGGGGACCCCAGCTGTGCCAACCTAAACTGGGGCCGTCCACTTATTACACCCAGAGCGAATAGCCCTAGCCAGCTCAGGAGCTATCATCGAGCAGCCTAAATGCGATTAGTGTCCGCTGGTAATCTAGGCTCTATTCATTCCCGCTCGGAGTAGGTGACACATTTGATTCAAAGGATTAAGTCCACCTCTCCTTGTGCTGGGGCAGGGGCAGGGGAGGAGGGCAAATCTAAGACCGCCCATTAGAGGTTGCAGTTGAAAGAGGGGATATCAAAGCTAAGGTAAGGTGCAGTTAGCGCAACACTCCTTCATAATTAAAGCAGACACTTCCTTTGTGGAGAGATGTCGTTAAAGTGGCTGTAGCCGATTTTTTCCATGTATTTGAGCGAAATTTGTCTCGCTCCAGTGCAGATACATTGTGGAAGCAGCTCTTGAGGTGAAAATGAGACCACCGTTTGCAGTCTTATGAAGAAATGTATTGTCAGAGAATCAGTGCGCTGTTAGCATGCTAGTTGTAGTTAGCGTTACCGTGATGGCAAATCTCCGCTCTGGCCTCTGATAATTGTGAAAAGTGTAAACTAGGGGTGATAGGAGGGATAACTTTGGACTGCTATAACCTGTTTAAACGAAATTATTTTTTTTGGTTTTTAAAGCAGACCTATTCTGCAAAATTGACTTTTCAGAGCTTTTAACCATATTATAGTTGTTTACCCTCGCGAAGTTGTTTTTGGAGTGATACGTGCATGTTTGAGCATCTTCAATCGCTTATTTTCAAGATGCCATTTTGTCGATCAATCCCCGTTTTCACCGCCCCCGGGATACGCCCACTGCTCTGTAGTTACTTCGTTCTGCAATTTTATTTTCTTAATCCATGATATGCGTAGGATTTGGCAGCGCTGCGCAGTCATTTGGTACAAATGAAAAAAAAAATCAGCTACTCGCAAGTGTGATCTGCAGCTTTCCATAAGAGGTGCCGACAGCTATACGGCTCTTTGTTGTGATGACGTTTAGGGCGATATCAGCTCTCACTGGGCACTTTTAGATGAATATTGTATTTAAAATGTGCAAATTATAACATAATGATCCACGGGTGTCGTAGATTATAACTATATAGCAGACACAAGCACAATAGCTCTTCTTTAAGCCAGTAAAAATGAGGTACAGCGCCTTTAACGTGGCCACACACACAACACGGGCAGCTGGGTTATGAACATATGACAGGAGAGTGTGAGATGTGATGAAGCAGCTCCGACTGCACGATGCCTTCAACCTCCACAAAGTCGGAATGTAATTTCAAGAGACTAATTAACTGCTCAAGATTTTTGCTCCATAGCACAGAGGCATAATTAGACATACTGCGGTTTCTCAAGTGCCACTTCAGAAAAAGAAAATCTATTCAAGTTGGGCTACATCTTGACAAAGTGAAAGAATATGGAAAACTGAAATGCGAGGACGAGGTGTGGCTAGGCGTGGGACGATATCACGGCCAAAATAACTGCGATCAACGATTATATCTCAGCCCGTCTGCAGCTCAAATCTGATCGTGCTGCAGAAAAAATAACCAAAAATGTCCCGCTACTGCAAAGAAAAAGTACTCAGGTAAATACTGACCCCCAAAAATGATTGTTCCATTTATAATATACTGAACGAAAAGTCGATAAAGTAATTATCACGACAGGCCTAATTATATCACGATAATTATTAAAGTTGCTCACAGTTCCATATCAAAATAACTGTTATACTCAGTTCAAGTTTATTTATATAGCACATTTAAAACAACTTCAGCCGACCAAAGTGCTTCAGATGAAAGTCAACAACAAGCAAATATACAGATAACGATAACGACACATATGAAAAGAACAATAAAACTGTTTAGCTAGTGTTAAATGCCAGGGAGAAGAGGTGGGGTTTCAGACTTTTAGTATCGTACTGTGTTATAAAAGGGAGAAGTAGGTTTTTTTTGCACATTCTGGTGATATAAGGGCCATTATTTTTGTTGCTGATTATCACGATTATATAAAATGTCTACCCTCTTTGTCACGATAAACGATATTATAGTGTATCGTCCCATCCCTAGGTGTGGCTAGGACTCACACAGCAAGAAGGTTCCTGGTTCGACACTTGTACTGGTTTGGTCCTGACATGAGCTGCAGTAAATAAATGGCCGAATGAAAAACTTTCGTATTTCGTTTGTATCGATAATGATTCATAGAAGTTATTTATTCAACCCTCTACAGCTCAAACCTTATCGTAGTACAGAAAAATAACAGAACTATCTCCAGTAGCTCAAAAAAAAAAAAGTACTCACTATAAATACTGCCCCCCCAAAAAGTATTGTCCCATTTATCAAGTACTGAACGCTAAGTCAATATAGTAATTAGAGTGACAGGCCAACAAACTCGTGTCACTGCTCATAAACAGCCATCTCCTGGACCATTTGAGATCCATATGTAAAGTGTAAGTTCTCAGCTCCTTGTTAGCATAGCTCGGGGCATTACTCACAAGTTGGCCTGAATAACACAATCACGGTGATGTCATGAGCGGCTGTTACACATCTGTTATCTATGACAGTGTGGCTCTTCCTGTGTCGGGCTGTCATCACATCATTAGGGCCACCGTCCTCATTATAAATATCCACACACGGGATCCCCCACGGAGCAGTTCAAAGTGCAAAAACCGGATATTTAATGGGACTCCCTGAGGTCGCACAGTTTGTCCAGGTTTTTGTATTCGTTAGTCCGACAAAGATGAATTGTGTTTTCTTGTGACATGGGCTAATTGGGCACACTCGTTTGTATAAGTGTGAATAGATGTAACTTCTGTATTTCGTTAAATGCTCTAATCAAAAATATACGATCTAATTGTCTAATTAACACAAGCAAATGAATGAGAATCAGTGATCACTCTTTACGTTGCACCATTTCATTCTTTCTTTATCTTGATTTATCCAGGGAGACCCAGTGAGCGCACTTGGGTTCTCCTTTTCATGGACGTCCTGTTTAAAATACAATACAAACAGAAAAACGAACAAATCAAACAAGTCTATAAGTCCAGATAAAACATTAAAAACAGGAGCAGATGTGTGTATAAAAGTTCATTACCAGATTATTAAATTGCAATTGTGTCACCAACATGTCCAGTTTTGCTTTTCCTTGAAGTGTATTCTGTTTTTTTGAAGTAAAAGAGCTAAAAGCCTCTTTCCCGCCTCAGTTTTGGTGCGGCAGTTCTTATACAGTCACGTGACCTGGTATTAAATGTTCCGATATATATGATTAACAAGCAGGTGAGGTATTCGGGCAGTTTTGAAGTAGCAGTAGTTTTGAAGTAGCCACAGACAGTGATGGTCAACCCACTTTTTCACAGAGAACACAGTGATTAAACAGTAAAGCTCTGTGCTGATGGGAGCGTTTGTCCACTGACCCGAAGGTTGGCGGTTCAAATCCCGCTCTTGACGTAAACATCGTTGGCTGAGTGGTCCGATCCACTGACCCACAGATTCCCACAGATTCCCACAGATGAATGCTGTCGTTGTGTCCTTGGGCAAGACGCTTAACCCACCTCGCCCCCAGTGTCTGTTTACACTGGTGCATGAATGTGTGTGAATGGGTGAGTGGTTCCTTGATGTAAAGTGCTTTGAGTGACTTGAAGGTGGAAAAACGCTACATAAAAATGTGACGCTTTATCATTTGCTATATGTGCTCACTGGTCTATCATGTTAACATACCTACGATTTAACATTTTTGACCTATATCACAAAAAGTTAGTTTAATAGCTTTATACCAAACGAGTTACGGCCGTACAATTTCACTTTAATTGGCTTAGCAGTTCTGTAGTAAATCAAGTTTAGCTATCTCACTATGGCGGCTAATCCTACACTTGACAGCAACAGTGAAATATTTCATTTTCGTGTTTAAATTTGAAAACTTTTGGAACTCATCAAACAATGCATTAGTTGCTGCCATAGTGCCAGATGAACCCAGAGTGCATTTGTATAATGCGATTATGTTTCCCGAGCCACACATAATAAATCATAATATTTAAGACAGCTTGAACAAAAGTGCTAGACTAAACTGTAATTCAAATCGCAACAACGAAGGTAAAAACCACAAACTCCCCATCCATCATTTACCATGCACGACAACAAGGCAAAACAGCGCACTACTACAAAATATATATACGGCCTGGTTTGAATGTTAACACAGCCAGGAGACGCAACATGCACACACTCTGAGATTGAAGTTTTAGAGGCAGATATTCACACTGATCCCTACTGTTCTGGGCTGTACCCCCCGCAGAGAACTAAGAAGAGAGGAAGCGGGAAAGAGGGCAACATTTTCCCCCACTGACTACAGAGAAAAACACAACAGTACAAGTCAAACGAGGGCTGTAGTTTTCCCATAATAATGACATGCTAAAGTTTCAGCCGTCAATAATTAATTACTAATGATGTGTTTTGCACCATTAATAAAAAAAGTAAAAATAAATGTATTGTTTCTTTTTATTTTTAGAAATATTGTAAGAGCGGTAGATGTTGTAGTAGCAGTGATTACAGTATCGCTGGCTATTCATTTCGTGCATCTTTATTTCTATTTCCACGGGGAGAGCCCAACGAGAGCACTCAGACTGTGTTTTTCATGAGCGCCCTGTTCAAATACAGAACAACACAAGAACAAAACAAAAAACTACGCTGGTCCATTTAAAGCATTAAAAACAGGAGCGGGTGCGAGTGTGAATGTTTATCACCGGATTATTAAAGTGCATTAGCGGCACCAACGTATCCAGCTTTGTATGTCCTCAAAATGTATTCCATTCCAAGCTTTTTTTCCCCGTTTCAGTTCTGGTGCAGCCTGTTCTTAGACTTATACAATCCTGAGTTCTTGTATTAAAAGTTCCCGTATCAGTGTTCAACAAGCAAGTGAGATATTCAGGCAGTCGATCAAGTCGTCCCGTATGAATACATTTTATACAGTGTTGGTCTCTTTTGACAGATAGCGACGGCCAACCTACTTTTTCATAGAGTGAACATTGATGAGTTTTACATTCATCACCTGTTATGAAACGAAGGGCCAAGTGGAAGAGTGAATCTAAAGGTTTCAGAGTAGAGGCTGAAGTCTGCATGTGTAATATATCTCCATAATCCAGTACAGAAAGAATTATTGCTGGATCAATGTCTTTTCTATAATTCAATGGGATACAAGATTTATTATTTAGATTCTAAACTGTAACATAATGTCGAGATATTTATTTTAACGGATAGGTTTTTGTCAAGCCAAAACCCAAGATATTTATAGGTGTTGACTGTTTAAATCAATGTACCGTTTAGTGTAAACAGATTTGTAGCTTGCACATCACTTAAATATTTAAAAAAAAAAATGTTATTCTTAGTTTTATTTGCATTCAGTGTTAATTTAAAAAATTTCAGGGAATTTTGGATTTCATTAAAATGTTGCTGCAGTTTTAAAAATCGCCTGATCAGCAGAAGGGGGGAGTTTTCAGATGACATCACAACATTATATAGGCCAATAATATTTAAAACAGATGGGGGGCAGCTAAAATGAATAATGCAGATTTTTGTTGTAATGCAGTGAGTCTTTAGGACTAGTCACACCACAATCTAAAAACTACCTTTAGTCTTGAAGTTAATTCTCTGTTTTATGGGGAGCCAGTGGAGTTGTTGTAGGATGGGGGTGATGTGGTGGATAGTGGGGGTCCGTGTTATGACCCGGGCTGCAGAGTTCTTAGTAGTATCGTACTGCACGTTAAAGTAACTAGGAAAGCTTATAGCACTTTCTGAAGTATTTTTACATGTACTTGAGTAATATTACTATCCTTAACAGTTCTAATCAATGATACACTATCTCTGCGAGCCTCACTTCACAGAAAGTACTTCTGAGTACAGGCTGATACTGATACGGCAGCGTCACGTTAAACCTCACACAAGCAAACAGTCCCAAGATGGCGCCTCCCACCACCTGTACGAGTCTACACCTCTTTTATGTGTGTTTTTATAGATTTATTTCCCTCACAAAACAGCTGTATGGATTTCTGCAAACACTAGGGTCTGTAATCTCAACAAAGTATCGCGTTTGTTTTATATCCTTTGATGATAACGGGGAAAGGAGATTGGCAAGATAATTATAAGTAAATCAAATAAAGCAAAGGTCAGAGAGTTGTCTGATGCCGACACACATAAACAGTCGGATATATAGCGTCCAACTCAGTCTAAGTCTTACATTATACATAACAGCCTCTGTGCGGGTCCAGTTGCAGAAACAAGAGCTCCCTGTTTTATATTGAAGTAAATTGGGTATTTACGGCGTCCACGTGGTACAAAGGAGCAGTTAGTGCAGGCTAATGTTCTGTACATTATGTACTTAGGTATGGCTTGGTACACTGCAACATTTGCAGGGCAGGTCAATTAATCCCCCTATCTGTAGCTCTCCTCTGGGCACAAGATAAGAGCCAGCGTGGATCATGAGAGCAGTTGAGCCAAAGCCGATCGAATCTGCAGGGGAAAGATCCAACCACAGATTGAACAAGTTTAAAGTTTACACATGCTAAGAAAAAACAAGTCATGTGAACCCTGCAAGGTCACAGCAGTCACGACTTTTCAGATTTCTGTGAGAACTACTACTACTACTGCTACTACTACTGCTACTACTACTGACACTACTACTGCTACTACTACTGACACTACTACTACTCCTACTGACACTACTACTGACATTACTACTACTAGTACTACTACTACTACTGACAATTTGAACATTCTAAATATTATTGAATGTTATCTATGTGGACCAAGATTTTCAGTACAGCACATCTTATGAATAGAATAATAGTAATAAACATAATTACTTTAGGTATTTGTATAAGGGGTACCCATTTTAAACTGGTTTTACACCTACTTTTTAGTTACCTGCTTTTAAAATAACAGTCTCAGTTAACGTTACAGGGCCTATATTACATAAAACTGACTCTTATGAGCTTCAAGTCATGTAAGAATGTTGTTACCTCATCAAAAACAGACCTGGAGTTGTGTTTTGTTTCATTCACACATGTTTGAGTAACTCATTATTATTCGTCTGTTTACATCTCCAAAGCTCAAAATGCTCTGCTCCACCTTGTGATGTCATGAAGTGGTAGCTTTCAAGTTAACAGCTGCCTTTTACCTTTAATTCATTAGAGATTGGCAATTCCAGGTCTGAAATCATCTAAATGATTCTAGTGAAGGAGCATGGAGTTTAAAAACGCAGTGAAGCACTTCCTGTATTACCGCATGACATCACAAGGTGGAGCAGAGTGTTTTCTGTTTGAGAGAAGAGCGCAGCCTAAATATGCAGGGTTTGTGTGTTAAACATGTGCGAATGAAACAAAACACAACTCCAGGTCTGTTTGTGACGAGGAAACAACTTTATAACACAGATCAGAAAACAGTGTAATATGGGCCCTTTAAACTAAACTACATATTTTAGCACATTTCAATACAGAGCTTGAAGGCACTTTTTGCTGACAAAGTTTGGAGCCTAAAAACAATATCTCTCGTAACTGTTGGTCTTATTTTAGCTCAGCAGCCCAAACGCTGACCACACTCCCACAGCTGTGAAGTCATCCATCATCTTTCCTATGGCTGTGGACCGGAGCCAGAGCGACCCGCCTTGACCCGCCTCGTACCCCTCATGTTATGGCGAGCGGTGGCAAACACAAACCGGTGTAATCAGATAAGAAAAGACTCAACTTGATTAACAAACAGCTGAGAAATTCTACTTCAGATAGTATGGAAAAGTGTGCATGAAGCCAAGAGCCAAGATATAGATAAGATTAGGCGACTCGTATGAGATAATCGTCCAGCAAAAAAACACAAATATGAGATAAGGATAAAATATATTATTGTTATTGTTGGTTAAGGACCTTTTGTTGTTGTTTTTTTAATATTATACTGTATTTTTCTGTCATATTTTTTATATATTTATTTATTTTTTTGGACCACAAGTCTGCAATAAAGATATCTATCTATATCAACTTATGAGGAAACATCTTGAACCTTGATCTGAAGTCAAAACGAATGCTCACGCCCCAAATTAGCCAAACAATTTAAGACTTTATCATCATCAACAAAACTAAGTATCGCAAACTTTGATTAAAGGTGTATTATGTAACTAGCGGGCGACAGTAGCTCAGTTGGTAGAGTGTTTGTCCGCTGATCCGACGTAAACATCACTGGTAGAGCGCCCAGATCCGTCAGGTTGGCGGCGCGATGCCAGCTCCCACAGATGAATGACGTTGTTGTGTCTTTGGGCAAGACGCTCAACCAACTCGCCGACCCTGCCTGCGCGCGCCGGCGTACGAATGCGCCGAGCGGTTCCTTAATACGAAGCGCTTCGAAGGTAGAACATTACGGAAGGCCCCACTTCTGTCTCCACGTAGATGTCACTGCTTTGGCTGAAATGTTCCACAGTACGGCATTAAACTTACTTCCCTCCACGTAGACGCGCAAGTGACGCCACCGGGCCACGTTACAGGCCAGATCCGCGGAGAGGCGACCCCGCTCACAATAAGAACGCATCTTTTTCAGTCGTATTTTTCGGCTATAAAAACGGCAAACAAATTGAATTAAAACGAGATGGAAGCGGTGACATCTCCGTACAGACAAACAAGTGGACGACCCCCCATAAAAGTTACGCAGCGCCTCTTTAACGAAATCCACTGAAGTAACCGTGGTACCCGGAGTTAGAAATTTGACTGGTCAGTTTTTCACATGCAATAACGCTCTCCCAAATCCATCTGTCCACGGTTGAGAACACCAAATCCCCGTTCAGATCTGATGTCTGGCTTGTGCGGCCGATCTGTAATGTTATTAAGTCTGATTTCCTCCCACTATTGACCCTCCTGTGAGCCGCGGACTCAGCTTCACTCTGTTGTTATTGCTCCGCTCCTGGCGCGCACAGGCAGCACAAGCATATGTCTACAATCACAGCGTTTGGCCGGTCAAACCGCGGGTTCTGCCAGTCTCTCTCTGTCTCTTTCTTTCTATTTCTCACTCTCTCTCTCCTCCGCTACTGCCTGTCAGACGGACGAGTGTTCCCCTGCCAGGCTTTCACTACGCTGGGCTTATCTAGGCTGCAGAGAGAAGGGGGGGGAAGAGATGGGGGAAAGAGGAGGAAGAGGGGGAAAAGGGAGAGGGAGAGAGAGAATGAGAGAGAGGGAGACGAGGAAAGGAAGAGAGAGAGGGGGAGAGAGATGAGGAGGGGAGGAGGGAACGAGAGAGAGGGAGAGATGGGGAGAAAGAGAGGGGAAGAGAGAAGGAGAGAGCGAAAGAGAGTGGGAGCAAGGGGAGAAATGGAGGAAGAAATGGGGAGAGAGGGCGAGAGAGAACAAGAAAGTAGAAGAGAGAGGGAGAGTGATGGGGAGATAGGAAGAAAGAGAAAAAGAGAGGGGGAGAGAGATGGGAGGCAGAATGAGAAAGAGGGAGAGAGGGTGAGAAGGAAAGGAAGAGCGAGTGAGGGGGAGAGAGGAGGAGAGACAAGGGGAGAATAAGAGAGAAGGAGAGAGAAAGAGAGTGGGAGCAAGGGGAGAGAGAGAGGAGAGAAGAGGGGGAGAGAGAGAAAAAAAGAGAGAGGGAGAGAGTGAGAGTGGAGGAGAGGGAGAGAGAGAAAGAGAGAGGGAGAGTGGAGGAGAGAGAGAAAGAGTGGGAGCAAGAGGAGAGAGAGAAAGAAATGTGAGGGAGGGAGAGAGAGAGAGAGAGGGAGAGAGGGGAGGTGGATTGGCTTGAACTTATGACAAACTTACTTGAGATCAGCTGGGGAAATCTGGCTCCCGCTGGTGCTACTCAAAGTGCTACAGCAGCTACGAGCCAGAGGGACAGTGGTACAAATACGCACTGTGTTTACTACTGTGGTCTATTTATAGAGACCCAAGTCGCTACCAGAATTTTGGGCACATTTTCACTGAGCTGAACAAACTTGCCATCCATCGACACTGTACAACAACAAATGCCCCTCAACTATGATCTGTGGAAAAGATCAGAACTGACGCAGCTGACAACATGTAAGACAACTTTTGAAGAGTTAGAATATGAACTAGTAAATAGAAAACAGAAAGTAGTGCTCAGGAATTTCAAGAAACTACCCAAATACCAAAATGCCCAAAGTTGCGATCTTTCAAAACAAAGCTAGTATCATAGCAACCAAAGAGCCAATCCGGAGCCAGGCTGTTGAAGGTAACGCCCCTTCCTGCACTGCTGGTTTAGCAGGGAGCGGGCGCTTAGCAACGCTGTCAATCAAACCTGTGGCTAACGCTAGCGGGAGCGACCTCGGGGAAAGAAGGCGCCTGATTTGTCTGTTATTAATGTTCATATCTAAATTTTTGGACAAAATAGCGAAATAAAAACACCGGGATCATGTAGAGCGGGTCAATACGAACACTTAAGACCAAAATGACGAGGCTCACTGCAGCAGTTACAGAGAGAGGAGTGATAAAGTTTGAATGTAAAGTGAATTGGAGCCAGAGTCGGTGGAGCTGGAAGTGCGCCCATGAGCACTTCCTCTTTGAAACGCGGCGGCTAACGGGTTAGCTACGTCCATTTATATGTACAGTCTATGAAACAGATACCGTATTTAACACAGCGCACGTCCAGCTGTCACCAAAGGCCCCAAGTTGGACATCATCATATTTAAAACGCATTGATGAGCCCGTATCAGAGTTATGGCAGTTTAAATTTATGATCTTTTGCTTCAGATAATTCCCAAATAGTTCTGCTCCCACAAGAGCAGTCCTGACTTCAACCTCTCGGCTCGAGGCTGTCTGCAAACTGAAGTCACCAGGTACATTGGAACCATAAATTCTGCCTCTCTCCTCCCTCTTTCTCTCTCGCTCTCTCTTCTCCCTCGCCCTTGTTCTCTCTCTCCTCGCTCTCCGCCTTGCTCTATCCTCCTCTCCCTCTTTCTCCCTCTCCGCCTTGCTCTATCCTCCTCTCCCTCTTTCTCCCTCTCCGCCTTGCTCTATCCTCCTCTCCCTCGTTCTCCCTCTCCTCCTTGCTCTATCCTCCTCTGCCTCGTTCTCCCTCTCCCCCTTGCTCTATCCTCCTCTCCCTCGTTCTCCCTCTCCCCCTTGCTCTATCCTCCTCTCCCTCGTTCTCCCTCTCCCCCTTGCTCTATCCTCCTCTCTCTCGTTCTCTTGCTCTCTTATGGACCATTATAATGTGAGAATCGGTCAGACCTTGAGGGCAGCAGCAGTGGTGAGCAGCTCATCCCATTTGAGAAAGGTTTATGGATTGACTTTGACCTTTGACACCTGAAGGGAGGTCAAAGGTGCCTTAATCTGGCAGCAATCCAACGCTCCTACGCTCCAAACTCCACACGTGTGTTGGGAAGATGGTGTTCTAGCATTTTTGTTTCCTTCTTAAAGATTAGATTCTGTAGCCACTGTAGTAGTGTCTTGCATTTAAACGAACACTATGTAACTTCTCCGCCAGCTTGTCTCGATGGAATGTTCCACAGTATGGCATTTGACTTATCTATCTCTATGGAAACATGCTGAAGATGCCACCAGAGCGATTTACAGGTCAGATCTGTGGAGAGTGGACCCCACACACAGGAAGAATGGTGTTTTTACCAGGTACCTAAGTAAATTCGAGACAGGTTTAATGCCGCGCTGTGTAACAATGTGAACAAAGTATCATCTCCATAGAGACGAGCTGTAACTTTTTGCGCTTGCTTGTCTCAATGGAATGTTCCACACTATGCCATTTGACTTCTCTATCTCCATGGAAACAGGCTGACGATGCCACTAGAGCAATTTACAGGTCAGATCTGTGGAGAGTGGACCCCACACACGGTAAAAATGGTATTTTTACCCAGGTACCTAAGGTTTAATGCCATGCGGTGTAACAATCTGAGCAAAATATCATCTCCGTAGAGACAAAACGAGCTGGTGACAGACCTCAACCAGAAAAGTTACATCATGCAACTTTAAGTCAACACATGCGTAGGTTTTTTCCATCTATCTCTACAGATGTCTTACTCGCTACTATCACACGCGATTTCAAACAGCCAGAGCAGACTTTCCAGATCCCCCAGAAACAGTGTAAAATCATCACGCACATGTGGAATCGGCCGGTTCAGTCCTTGCTTTACTTGGACCGTGCGTCTTTGAACCCTTTTCGTAGTAACAGTACGCTTGGCTTTTGTGTGGTGGTAATAGAGACCTGACAGCTATATGTGACGTGAGATCCAAATCGGAGATAAAATTTGGCAATTTTTTGGTGAACTCTGGCTGTCCTTTGAGCGTGCATCATCAGATAACTGCAATCTGCTCGAAAATCAGAATAAACTGTGGATCTTCTATAGTTACTTCAACAGGCAGGGCACGGGCTTTAATGTGTTGAACAGGATTTCAGTTGTTTAAAATAGAGGGAGGTATTTTTAAAAAGTCATATGTCAACAAGCGCAGGAGCCCGCGAGCACATTCTGAGGTTATTGGCAAGAATATATGAGAATTAAAGGCTACAGAAAATATATAGGATATCTAATACATAAGCTCTTTTGGGAGATGGAGGTAAGGCTGCAGAAACGGTTTGAGATGGAGCGGATAAGGTATATTTTGGGACTTTTCGGGTGAAACCAGAGAAATAAAATGTGTACAGTGATTGTCAGACGCCTGCTTTTATAGTCTATAGTAGTGAACCTACCTGGACGACTGAGGGATTACACAGATATAAGGCCACATGATAATATAAAAAGTACCGTATTTCCCGGACTATAAGTCGCACTTTTTTTCATAGTTTGGCCGGGGGTGTGACTTATACTCAGATGCGATTTATATGTGAAATATATGTTTTTTTCTTCATTATTATGCATTTTTTGGCTGGTGTGACTTATACTCCGGAAAATACGGTACTATAATTTTATGTTGAAAATGACATTCTATTGTCTAAACAAAGAATCTTTTGAATTATCATTGTGGTATCGAGTATCAAGTATATTCCTTAGTATCAAAATCGAGTCTGAAAAGTTAGTATCGTTACACTAGAAGGTTCTATCCCAGCTGCCACCATTGTGTAGTGTTGTTGGGTCCTTGGGCAAGACAGAACTGGCTGTATAAGAGTCTGAGGAGATACTGAATAATGAGCTATAATGTAAAGCACATTGAAAAAACTGCATTGCACAATCACTGTTATGTTCTACTCTTTAAAAAAGCAACATATTTTCTAAAGTCTAGCCTAATAGTTAGAGATACAATGCGTTCACTTCCTCCTTTTGTTCTTTGTACTTGTTCAAAGTACATTAGTGCATTATAGTCTGAAAATGTGGTTTAAATCCATGACTATGTTCAGTTCTTCCACATCTGCTTCTAACTTAGCAGGAGCCAGGTTAATGGATGCCATTTTGGTCCAGGCTTACATGCATGCATAATACAAAAGTACACGGCAACACAATGGAAATAATAGTCTTTTCTTTTTATGAGTTCCAAATTTCACATATATTATTAATTTGCCCTATTCCTTCCAAATGTGCTAGTCTTTGTGTAAGTCTAATTAATGCATGGTTGAAAAGTAGATTTGTTGCCCTTGAAATATGCTAATCAAAAGCTATTTCTCTTCCTTTGTGTTAGCCCGCCGGATTAGCGCAGCGCTGTGCTTTTGTCTAAATGTTAGCGCCAATAGTGATTACGATTGAGCCATTTCTTGAGTGACATAATTCAAAACACCTTGCTCTTAACGCACACGGCCTTGATGCTAACACGCAAAACAACATATGCACATGTATTATATCACCAGTGCGGACCGCAACGCATTGATTTAAACCAGGCCGGAGTCATGTACGATGGGGAAACAAAGAGTGTGTGTGCGCCAAGATAAATCAATAACAGCAACAAGCACACAGAAGGGGAAAGTCACTAAATCATCTCTAATGCGCTGCAAAGTTGTCATCCTGCTAGCATCTCCGCTACCACTCACACGATGTTGTTTTAACGGGCTAGCGTCATGTACGTTCGGCCCCTTTTAAAACGCTTTACAAGGAAACTCAGGCTTAGTGATTTAGGATAACATGACTCTGGTTCAAAGGATCAATGCGGGGCTGTCGGTTAATAAGCGCGTTGGAGTTGGCTAGATAGACATCGCGCAGTAAAAATGCTAAAAAAGAAGAGGGAGGTGAGACAAGCTAACGGCTAACAGCAGCGGGGGAGTGGGATGAATTGAGTGTGCTAGCTAGATGATGCATGCAACCAAGTCTAAATAGTAGACCGCAAGTTTGGGTTTTTGGAAAGAAGTTGAGATTTATGTGATAGGAAGTCACCACACTGGAATAACAAACTGTTAATAGTCACAAATTTCTGTCAGAAGAGAAAAAAAATACCACAGTTGCAAGTTAGTTTGTAGTAAAATGTGTGTAGGCCTATATATTGTAGATTTGTGTAGCATTTGTAGTAAATTTTGTATATTAAACATTTATTCAGGTGAGGCTTTACATCAACTTAACTTTGACCTTTATATACATTTTTTTTACAGTTGCGAGATCGGGCCAGACAAGATAATCCTTCAAGAAAAGTAAAGGACCGTATGGAGGACGTGGGTATTTTTTATACAGTAAGATTTGGTAGAGATTCAACTTCTAAACTATTAAATATCCAATTTAAAAGCAGGTTTAGGGACTTGTTATTAGCACTGCAATACAGGGCCGTTGCCTTGATGGATCTGCAATATTTTTAATTCTGAAATGCGGGTCGTTCAGACAAAAACAACTTTTACATTTTTAGAATAATTCTAATAGTAATCCCAGTAGATGTCATTTTATTTGCAAATGACATTTTAATATTTGTGTTGCTATTGTGTGTCTCAAAAAAATTCAGAATTGATTTTGAGTAACACAGTGCTCAAGGCTGCAGTAAAATATATTCAGATAAAATCCAACCGAGCGGAGAGGGACACGAGGGGTCAGGAGTCTGCGGGAGCTGGACGGCGATTTGGGATTTCTCTGAACAGCAGCCAAAAGTCCTGAAGCAGTGATCCAGGGCAGAGGAGCGGGGAGGACCACAAAATACAGAAATGCTATGAATTTGAAAGAACTGCACAGTATTGTAATTTCATTCTTAAAACATTACATTACGTGTTCTTAAGGAGCACTGTGTAACTTTTGTGGAACATCTGCCATCTGCTTGTCTCTACAGAAATGCTTTTTCCACCTTCAAGGCACGTCAAGCCCTCTACATAACAGGCATCGAACTTATCTCCAGACAAGCAAGGGCAAGTTACAGGGCAGATCTATGGAGAGGTAAGCCCACTCACAGTAAGGATTCATTTATTTCAGGGTATTTTGAGCAATAAATTAATGCAATATATGTTTAACGCATACTGCAGAACATCTACGTAAAACAAAAAAATCTCCATGGAGATGGGATACCCTTTATCAGGAAAGTTACGTAATGAGCCTTTAAGAAAGCACCAATCATCCTTTTTGTCATTATAGGTGTCACTACAATCCTAAAAATTTGCAAGATACGAATTTCAGAAATTCCAATTAAAATCTTGATTTAAAATTTAGCCATGAACAAAAGATTTTTAATTAAAGCTACTATCATTATCCTCACAGTGCTCACACTGCAGAAGCCCCATACTGTGCAGCTCTTGTATTAAGACAGAGAGAAGACAGATTTGGAGTGGCTGGCGTACAGTCGGCTACAGAGAGCT
>KN485335.1:0-12952 GCA_000787095.1 Periophthalmodon schlosseri | reverse complement strand
AGAGAGAGTGAGAAAAAAAGAAAGAGAGAGAGATGGAGGAAGAGAGAGAGGGAGAAAGAGGGAGGGAGGGAGAGAGAGAGAGGGAGAGAAAGAGAGAGAGGGAGGAAGAAAAAGAGAAAGGGAGGGAGAGAGAGAGAGAAAGAGCGAGAAGAGCAGTGAATATTTGTGGTCTTGCAACAAAAGAGCTGGAATGCCTTCTCTAAACTTGTTAATGCTGCCAACCACTCGCTAACTTGCCTTTTTTATTTACTTTTTTTCTTATAGGAACCATATGTAAGATTTAGATTTTAAACTTCACAAACTTCCTCACGTCGTCGTCCTCACATATAAACTAGCCAAGTTCAAATCAAATATAGCTCTAACTACTATTGATAACAACTGTAATGCTGATTTACTGTTACAGGAACAACATGGCCAAGTTGTTGATGTATTCATTTGTTGCTTTGGTTGGCAAGACAATTATTCAATCAGAAAGCAGAATGAGTCTCTCATCTGTGTTGCCAGTTTCAATGCTGAAATCCAATTTGTTTAATCCTAAAAATTCTCTCTCACTACCTAAAGCCCAGCACCTGCAGACAGTCATTAACCAGTGCTAGTGCAGCCTCTGGAGCTCAGTGAGTGAACTGTGTTGATTCTAAGCTTTCACACGAGGCCTATAAACTAAGAAAATTTACTGAAAAACATGTAAGGCACTGGCAACGCAGGTCAGTTTTGATAGTAGTAGCTTTTTTTAAAAACTGTAAGAGTGCTACACATAGTCCCTGTATGGTTCCTCTGTGTTGGTTCCCCCAGTGTCAGTTAGACATGGTCTTAATTAAAGAAATCTGCCTTTATTCTAAACTGGCTATGCTCGCTTACCTTCATCTGACCTTTTAAACGTGCTGGCTGCACATACTACGCTGTGCAAGTCTCCAAAAAACGCCCAGAGCTAGACTATTGCAGGAAACAACACTGACTCTTGAGATTAATGTACAGAATTCCTCACAATGCACTTCACTATCTCACATCCCTGGGAGTAAGTAGATGAGGCAGCGTGTTTTCACAGGTTTATAGCATGTGTAACAGAATGACCCACTTTCTCTAAGGGGTACTTATCTCTATAGAGTCGCTATTTATTACTGTAGTAAAGCAGACAGACGCTCTGTGACTTGTCCTTAAGTTGAGGTAAAGTGCTCAGACCTACCACACATGCTTTCTTAATCTATAATCCCATAGCGTGGTGTCACCGAGGACATGGGCGAACCAGGCCAGAGCTAAGTCCATGCCTCCAACCTGTTTTCCAGTCGACCCGGGCACGTATATTACATACTGTATACATTGGGGCGGCGCCAATTGTTTGAACATGAACTCGTGGTGGTAAAGCTGCCGGGTGCACCTGTTCCGTGCCTCCAACTGACACTGTCCAGAGAGGGGAGGGGCAAGAACCAGCGCCTAAATGAAATGCAAAAGCAACATAAGACAGGTCCTTATATAGGGAGATCTGATGCTGTATGTTCAATGTGTTAAGCGCAGACACAGATGCTAACGAACCCGCGCTAGCATAGGTCGTATCATGACTCGCGGCCGCCATAAAAGTCATATCAGCCAGACCTGAAGCATCAGCAAGGCTATTTCTGTGCCTATATCTATACGTGAGCATATCTAATCGCCAATGTAAAGAGAAGAACAACAAACTCACGAAGGGGTCAAAGGGCACGCTACGTACTTTCGAAGGGTGTTTTATGGTTTTAGTGTTTGTAAACAGTTTAGCTGGCGACACAGGTCAACGGGTTCAGTAGACAGTAAACAGAATGTCCTCTGCAAAGAACAAACAGCGTGTGCGTTAAAAGAAATATTTTTATTCAGAGCTCTGCAAATATGTTCAGAAATGCATGGGATTTTTATATTCGTTTATCAGTTCATTTTTCTGTCCTTTCTCAAATATTAATGCCTCCCGAGTTGTTTACAGCGCGCACTCTGACCAGAATCCTACTTTTTAAACATCACAATAGGCTCTGTGCACAGCGTTAAGCTAGCTAGCTCGCTGCGACTCAAAGCTAACAGTCACTTTTATTAAAATAGGGAAGAACATAAAATAAACAACCTATTAAAATTCAAATTAATTTAAATAAAGACTATCCAATTATTTTTACATGTAGAATATTTCAGTTTGTGATGTTGTTTTAATATTTACTGTGCCTCAAAATTAGCATTAGCGTTAGCACTGAGACACAAACGTGACAGTATTCATTTTATTTGTGTAGTTTTTAACATGTTGTCAGTGCCATCCACCCGCAGCTCCCTGTCCACTGCCTTATCTTTAAATATTTATTCATTTTAGCGTGACTCTGATAAAACATTGTAGATATTTTTATTTTAATATGTTCGGCCAGTGGGTGGGATGGGTGGGCATTCACATTCAGATGTGTCCTTTGTGGCATTGTTATCATTCTGTTATCCAATATAATGCACTCTGTTTGTCTGGTAATGTTAAAAATGTTCAATAAACACAGTTGAAAAAAAACAAAAACAAAAAAACTCAGAGATACAACTGGACAGGAAGTAGTGACGCTAACAGTGAGGTTGCCGCTGCTGTGCACAAAGCCTAAAGCAATACTTAGAAATACTTAGCCCAAGGAGACAGCAATATGTTTTGGTGGCCTGAATATAGCAAATAATTCAAGTGCAAACACATTAACAGTGCAAATGTAGTACAGGAGCTGAAATCCAGAAATAGCCACAAAAAAAAAATCTGTGAACCTAATTTCAAAAAACATACAAATTTAGAGTCTGACAGATTTTGATTATTTTTATTTTATTTCATTTTTCTTACCATAATTATAAGGAACTGAAGCGTTATTCTTTGTAATATTGTAATTGGTGAGCTACAGTGCCAAGTAATTTCCACTGTGGATCAATACATTTTCTTCTAAGGAAAAAAGGAAAGGGAAAGTCAATGGATTGAAGTAGCACCTTTGATTACTCACTGTAAGAAACAGAGAAGAAAAAAAGTACCAAAAAACCAATATCTCTCCAATGTGATGTCAGACCAGGATCTTTGACTTACTGGCCCTCTTGAAAAAGCAATAAACTCTAAACCCTGAAATTCAATCTTCAAGTAAAAAATTGGTTTGCTCATTGGAGAAAAAAGACCAAATATCTGACGGCTACTGGCAGACGTGAGATATTACGGGAGGGGAAAAAAATATCTCAAAATACGCTGAAATAATAGGCACGGGCTCAAAAATAGCATCTGGTTTATGGAGTATGTAGTAAACCACGGTGCCGTTGCCATGGCGATCCACGCCACAAGAGCCATTGAGAGAAAGGGATTCGGGGAAGCTCCCAAACAAAGACTTGTCACTCAGAAATGTTGCATCAGGTTGTAAAAGGTTTGCACTGCCTGCGCCCGGAGAGGAGCGCGTATTTGATGTTGAAAGAAAAGAAAACGTGGCAGTGACAGTGAGAAAAAAAGCATGTTTTTTGGATCTGACAGAAACACGAGTTGGCTGTGAAGGTCAGCGGGTGGAGGGTTGTAGAAGAGGAGTGGAGATGTAGAAGAGGAGTGGAGATGTAGAAGAGGTGTTGTTAGCCAAAAATTGGTAATAGAGATCGACCGATATGGTTATTTTCATTACCGATGCCGATACCGATTGTTTAGAATCCAGTACAACCGATGAATCCAATGCAACCGATATTTTTGAGCCAATGTGTAGGTCTGATTTTGATTATTTTCCCCAAATGATGTAATTTAAAGGTCTTATATTACACAAAATGGATTCTTGTGAGCCCCCCCAACCCCTTTTTTTTATCACAACCCTATAAGAGAGTTGTGTAGTTTTGTGTAGCTATCTCTTTGTATTAAAGTGTTAATATAAAGCTTTGTGTGTATTTTAGGCAACAGACTGACTAAAACAAAATATCGGCCTATGCTGGAGATTTAAGACCGATACCTTATACGTTAAAAAGGCCAAATATCGACCCATATATCGGCCAATCTATATATCGGTCTATCTCTAGTGAGCAACAATTTATATATTTGTCCACGGGAAATTTCTGTCTAGGAATGTCAAGATTATTCTGTTGATTGATAAATGTAAGAATTATTATTATTTATTTATTTATTTATTTATTTTGATCATTTTTGTGTAGTGTGCAACAATTTATACAGGCCTATTTCACATTTTTTCTACTTTTTTCCTAATTTTTTTCTTCTACTGTAGAAACCAAAACATATCTAATTGTGACCACTTTAGAAGCATAAATAAGTCATTTCAGTTCATCTATACTCCAACACAGTAACCCTAAAGGTAAATGAAAGGAACATTTGGACTTCACAGCTCATAGTGTCAAGAATTATGAATCATTTTAACACTAAAATTCGATATCGTGACAGCCCTATTCCAGACCTACTTATCCAGGCTCGGGGAATGCACAAACTCTCATTATAACTAGGTACAACACATTTTCTAGGCATTTATTGGCTTAAGTTTATACAAAATACAATGAAAACAGATTAGGAAAGCAGATAGGCACGGGCGTATCCACGGTAGCGACACAACAGGGGCAAAGTGGGCGGAGTCGATTAAGACTAATTAGAGATTTAATTAGGACCTTGAGTGTTTTGCCATCTAATTAACTCGATGAATAAATTACTGATACCTAGAGTCGTGGCAAAATAAAAGTTACTATGCAGGCTACAATATGTGTGACAATACGCTAAAAAACACTGAAAACTACCTGTATGGCTGTTAAGTAACGGCCGTACTTTCACTTTCAATTTAAAATCTGCCGCTCTGAATATCTCCATGTAAAACTGTACATCTGTCAGCTGGAGAACATTGATGTTACTGCAATATATTTAGTCCGTTGCATATCAATACTTTTGCGATATATTGTGCCAGAAAGTCATAGAGGGATCTTAAAACTGTAAACATTTTCAATTATTAGATTTCTAAGCTGCTAAGTTATGGGAGCAGGATTGAAATAAAAGCTAAAAATGAACAACAAGATAAACAAGGTAGATTTTAAATGTATACAACAATTGAATAACAAAATATGTAGCTAGCATAACTCGACTAGCATGCCCAGCGTCATTATTCCCCCCAGCGCCGTTGTTCGCACAATGTAATTACAACCACCTCGGTGACAGTGAACTTTAACTCACAAGTCCCTCCACCGTGTTTCATTATCCTTATCAGACGTTCTATCAGGCCTTTTAATTAAAATTGTGTTATATCATCCACTGGGACTTGCCAATCGAGGAACTGTAGTCCGAGCTCAAGTGCGCGCAAACATCTACACCGATTCATTCTACAGATAGAGCAAACGCAAAACAATTTAACTTAGAAAACATTCGGTAATTTTGAGATAGGACTGATTTGAGACTTGCCTACATATTTGTACATTAAGCGTGGAGAGTAAACGTGTAATGCCGTGTAAAGCTGTATGACTATATTATGTCTAGGAACATGTCTAGGGAAGTGCTACGTAAATATAATTCACTACCAAATATAGTACGTGAGAAATATTGTGCAAAATCAATGTTTAATCATATTCAAATGCTTTACCCTCATCATTAACTCACTACTAAGTAATAATTGTGTAATCTTTATTGTCCTGCATTCAAGACGCGTCACTATTACTCTTCAAAATTCCTGTTTTCACCTTCCCCGCACACACCCCATAGACTGTATCTATAAACGGACATAGCTAACCTGCTAGCTCCGTAACTGCTGCCATCATTTTAATCTTAAAATGTTCATATTAACCCGTTCTACATAATCCTGGTATATTTATTTCGCTATTGTGTCTGTAAATCAAGATATGAACATAATAAGAGACAAATCAGGCGCCTTGTTACCCCGAGGTCACTCCCGCTAGCGTCAGCAACAGGTTTGATTGACAGCGTTGCTAAGCGCTCGCTCCGGGAAGGGCGGGAAGGGCCGTTACCTTCGCTCTGGATTGGCTCTTTGATTACTATGATACTCGCGGTCGGAATTCCACACGTGGAACGCCGTGGGTGACGTCACACTCACTCAGTCCACTTCTTTATACAGTCTGTGATACACCTCCACGGCTCTGTACTTCCTGCTCACTGTTTCGTTTTGTTTTTTTCCCTAAAATGGCAACACACACGGGGTTCAACAGTGTCGTCTCGTCTCTACCCTCTGCTCACGGTGCAAACGAGGGCAACAAGTCATACCATCCTTTTCAGAGGACGCTTAAGTATAACAACAACAACACATAGAACAGATTTTTCAACGAGGAATCTGTCCTTGACGTACCTCTCTCCCGTAGCTATGTGAACAAGCTGGTTTTGTTCCTGCATAGACCACAATGATGTGCACAATAACATACTTCACATATTATTGGCACTACGGCTGAATGGTTGTGATATTTCTGACACGCAAGAGATTAGATTTGAACATCGCTTTATGTTTTAATAATAGGATTCGTCAACGTTCGCATTTTAAACGCGTCCAGAAGAATTTACAAAAAGACTGAAATATGAACTGACAAACTAATACGAGAATCACATTTCAGAATATGTTTGTTTACATCTAAACTACAGGGTTAGCAGTTTTATGCAGAATAGGGAGATTTTGTGAAGGAAATGATGCTACTTCAGTTTTTGAGTGAGGTTATTTGCTGTTAAAATACAGGAGGGAGTGTGAGGAAGTTAATCAAATTCAAAATGTCAGTATATTGTGGTCTGACAGGTCCATATATTAAGAACCATTGTGAGAAGAGATCTCTATATCACACTTGTCAGCAGTTGTGGCTCCGGGGCTGTTACACATATGCTTATATGATTAATGCGCAACAGTCAACTGATGCATTCATTTCAACACAAGTTTTACACAGAGAGCTGCTGTGGTGATTAACAATTTAAAACTAAATATTATGTCTTCTGAATGGGAAAAGTCCACAAAACGTTTTACTTTCAATCTGAAAATTTCAGTTAGGGCGCGGCTTCAACGTTATAACATGGATTCCTGGGAGAGACGATTGGCTGAATGTCCCTCCCCACTCTTTGCCTCCATTTCACACTGATACTGTTTTGTGTTTTGTCTACTATAGTTTAAAAGTCATGCAAAAATAAATAAAAAAATGTTTAGATTGCAGCAAATACTTTGAACATTTGGATTAAGGGAGCTAGAAGAGAGTGTGAGAGGCAGTAGTAGCTTAGCTGCCCCCAAAACCCTGACGGCTAGCGGTTTGATTCCCGCTACCTGCTTTGCATACTGCACCTGTGTCCTTGAGCAACACACTTTATGCACAGAAAAAGCCATCAGCATTACTATGAGATTTATAGTTAGATATATAAGACCAGTTATTCCAATTACCTAAACATTTTAATATTGCATTCACAACCCAATCTCAGCCTATTGTTCAAATGCACTTGAATCAGCGTATTGGCTAAAGATGGATGATTTCTGCCAAGTCCTCCATAACACTGGTCTAATCACTAAAGAGCATCAGGGAAATGCAAACAGTGCACATACTGTTTTTATAGAAAATGATTCATTGCAATTGTTCAATAAAGATTTTTGCTTTTGTTGGAGAACATTAAGAAGGCAGCCGTAGCATGCGAGCCATTCCATTAGCGTAAACATAGGAACTCCTTTGGCTATATTGTTTTCACATGTTGTATGCATTACACAGGAACAAAAGGTCCAAAGAACTTTCAAAATGTAAATATAACGCAATTCTAATTCCCCTATTGGAACCAACTGTTTTGGGGCTACAACAAAAGGCTGTGCAATTACTCAAACTCTAATCATGATTTCCATTATAGCTCCAATCAGTTGCAAAAATTGAATAATTGGTGAGAAAAAAAGTAATTAATTAAATTCTGTGATGGAACGGTCGCTCGGTCGTTCTGCCTCTCGAAACCTGCAGCGAAGCCACTCATCAAAACTACAGTGGCTTGAAAACGTGACTCAAAAAACGCCACTAATAAACGGTTTAAAAGTGTAACGCTACGGGTGACGTCGCACTAACTTAGTCCACTTCTTTATACAGTTTACGGTGCTGTTAACTTACAATTAAAACTTCAACTTGATTTCGATACTAAGGAAAAGACTATTATGATTACAAACTTTTTAGACAACAGTGTAATTTTCAACACAAATTTAATTCATTAATATTATTATCATGTGGCCATATACTACATCCAATCAAGACCGTTCTGGAAAAGTACAATTTTGTTCCATTTACGCATTTTTTATCTTGTATAGATTCTAGTTTTAGTATTGACTAGTACCTGAGTATCAATACTTTTTGTGAGTAGAGTCACCTAGCAGCCCGGCCACAACAACAAGATAACAGCTTGAAGCAACAGTAAGAGGTATTACGCAACATTACATCACTCTTTTGCATTGACAATGGCGTGCTGAGTCCTGTAGACTCATGAAGGGGAAAAACTTCAGATACGATCAAACAAAGAATGAATCAAATGGTATCAGAGGAGGAACAGTTTGCTTTTTTGGAACAGAGAATCACAAAAACCACTTCCTCGTTGTGAATGAGACCGGGCTGTCCAAGAAACCGCACAACTTTCATAAAATACCACCCACTCAGCTTTATGTTGCCGCACTAGCAACGCGACTGCACGCTGTTTACTCGGCCCTACAATGAAGCAGATGGTGCAGAGCAGTGAGCACTTGCACTTGAGAATAAATAAATAGCCGTTTTGTTTTGGCTTATACCGCCTCCAGCTCTGCGCCGCGACCCGTGGACTGGCGCCAACTAGGGCAGCAGATACACACTCGCTACTATTTTATTTCACCTATTGTTTTACAAGCTTCCTGGAAATCCTAGTTAGCAAGTGCAGGTAATTGTCTTTCCTAAATGTAGCTTTGGGGGTTTTTAGTGAGCGAAATGGGCAAAATGTTATCCGGTCTAGACATGCTTGGGGGGAGCTATGATGTTAGCGTATTGATTAGCTGGGAAAAACGCAGCTAAATGTCACAGAATGGACCGGAGATGGGATGCACTTTCTCTGCACTGCGGGTCTGTCTGAAAGCACGTTATAGTTTCAGTCTGAATGTCAACAAGCCTCGCTTCTATTCATTCCAAAAGAGTGAAACTAAACATCACCTGCATGTGGTATTGCATGCAATGTTCCACAGTCTCGCATTAAATGTATTTCCATGGAGCAGGCCTGTCTTGATAATTACTATATCGACTTATCGTTCAATATATGAAACCTGGAGCTATATTTTTTGTGAGGGTCAGTATTTATCGTGTGTACAGTTTCTTTGCAAAAGTGGGGAGATTTTGCTACTTTGTATGTAATAAGGTAAGACTTGAGCTCAAGGGTAGAATAAATAACTTCTATGGCTAATTATTGGTTCATTCCGCCATTTAATTGCACTCATTTCAGTTTACTGGCATCATCTTGCTTTGTGTCAGTGGCGTAAAGTAGTTTCAATATTATCGTTTATCACAATATTTCTCTGTAAAATTTGTTATCGTGACAGGTCTACCATGGAGACAAGCAGATGACATCACCAAGCCTAGTAACAGGTCAGATCTGTGGAGAGGCGGCCCTGCTGAAAGTAAGAATGTAGGTTTCTGAGGGTCATTTTGAGCAATAAAAACACCTGTAATTGAATAAATGCAAGATGAATTTAACGCCTTCTATGGAAAATTCCAGGTAAAGTAATAACATCTGGAATCGAGCAAGTAGCATACCCCAGAAAAGTTCCACAGTGCACCTTTAACATGTGAAAGTAAGTCTTAGGTTAAATTACTTGTTTTTTCATGGGTAATTAGTAAGGTTGTTCTGGTATCAGGAAAAGCTCTGACACCGCACATTTCTGAGGTATCGATATCGGCGAGTACGCAGACCAAATCAACGATCCGATACCACTTTGTATTTCCAGAATGAGGACCCGTAGATGCGAGCACTGCCGCTGTTGACGTCTGTGGCTAACGCTAACGTCCAGAGCAGGTTAAATGCAGACTGTGGAGGCTCAGCAGACACTTAAAACATGTTAACAGTAACAGAAAAGACATTTGTGTTACCTCTTTGATACCTTCATTTAGCCTTTGATGTGGACACTGAACTTGAGAAAATAACTACGGAGAGTTCAACCCGACAATAGCGCTAACACGACAACAGCGATAACACGGACTTTGTTTACTCTGCATAATTAGCCACGTGTTCCGAGGATGAGCATTTTTTGCAGGCCTCACTGCTATTTTTATCTACGCTCTGCGGTAGAAAGTGACCGAGTGGAAAAGTAAAAGCGCTTAAATCAGCACAACTTATCATCAAACCCATTATACGTTTGACTCTTAACACTTTAGTCTCAAAATCTCATTTATTCTTGCAGATGTTCTTTAGAGATAGCCTTTTACTACAGTTACAGCACTACAGCTCTTGTGCTGTAACAAAATTGAGGAGTCTGAGTCTACTTCTTCACACTATGAGGTATCAGATTGGTATCGGCGAGTTCACTAAGGCCGAGTATCGGATCAGATTTTTTAAAATGGTATCGGAACAACACTAGTAATTAGGTACCATTTATGTAACAATATCCAAATCTACTACAATATTTGGAAAAAGAGACCATGAGCTCACTGGATCTTAACAGTTAAACAGCTAATGTACCATGAGTTCTTTCAGATAGTGGTCCAAAGCTCGTGAAGAAACAGCAGAGGTATTATTGTTATTATTTTATTTATTTTTTTATTATTATTATGTTTTATTATTATTGTTTTTATTGTTATTATTATTATTATTATTATTATTATTATTATTATTATTATTATTGTTGTTTTTATTGTTATTGTTATTATTATTATTATTATTATTATTATTATTATTTCCTTACAATGTATTCTACTACCTTAATATTTATTGCGATGCTATGGCACTATGTGGTTGTGTGGAGTCCTACCTACAGACTAACTGATACTGAAACTAGATACTCATTTGAGAAAGCAGATTAAATTATTAGGACGATGTTACAAATGATCTAGACCTATATCAGAACTAGTAAGAGCACGGGGTAATATTGAACAAATGGCTATTATTCTGCGATATAAGTTTGAAATTTTAGAATTGTAATGACACTTTTTGTAAGAATATTTAAATTGTTGGCTGCACTGAAGTTTATTCCCGTTTGTTTCTAGCACACTGCTGCACCAGAACGATGTATTTATGTACAAGGACTTGGTATTTGGTTTTGCTTCCTATAAAAATTTTGCACAACTGATACATTTAACTTAACAGGATGGATTACTGGATCTTACACTGATGTAACATTGGGCTTTTCCAGCATCTTTATATGGGCACCATTCAAAAGAAAACCTTGTGTGCTGGGATTACCCTAGTCATGCAGGTGTTGAGTTAAACAGCTAGAGTATCAAGTGATTCAACAATTGGCACAAGGCCTACTACACACAGCGTGCCACTGCGGGCCGGACTTGCCAACCTTAGCTTTTGGGATCAACGCCATCGAATTACGATTACGCATTTTGCCCGAGCATGCAACAGCGAACTCGGTACATATTTGTTCTTTTGATTACCTCCACCCCAGACCGCTATTGTTTATATTTGTGAATGTGTGTGCGATAGAGCAGAAACGTGATTGGTTGACGGAGACATGGGAGGTGGGAGGGGCGAAAGATGCACAGATACAAGAGGAAAGTGTTTCACGAGACACGAGGTTGATTGATGTTGCGCTGTTCGCGAACTTAACCGTTACGTAATAATTTTATAAAAGATTAAATAACAAACACAGACAGACGGTGTAGACATGGCAGTTATGTTGAAAAAAAGCTGTGAAAAGAGGAACATCTTGCAGTCAATATTAGGCAACCGTAGAAGAGGGCACAAAAACAGAATAGAGAACTGATAGTTGTCTAGTTGAGCAAAGGCCAAACAAAAATGTCAAATATTAATGGGTTTTTCATCTACTTTTCAATGAATTTTTAACATTTAGGAGTTAAGAGTTGGTGTTTAATTTCTGTTCTTCTGAGAGAACTATAATTTGCAATTCTTTATATGTATTTTTTTGTGAATAAGAATGTGTCTTTGGAGTCTCAAATGGTAAAGTACCTACCACGTGTCAAAAAACCTGCTTTATTTACATATTCAGGGCAGCTTTCTTTACACTCTTTTCCAAATCTCTCTTTTTTCCAAATTTCAGTTAATCAACTATGCAACACTAAAAATTAGAGATAGGTTGATATCTCAATTGGCCAATATATCGAGCCGATATTCGCTTTTTTAAGCGTATCGGCTCTCGGCTTTAAATCCAACTCAGAGGACAATATTTTGTTTGAACGAACCAGCTGCCTAAAGAATATGCATAATGCTTCATTTGAACACTTTGGATAAGAGAACAGTGTAGTCACATTTTGAGCAGTAACCTCTTTGCACTAGTTTGTACTGAAATAGTGGTGTGGGTGACTTTGTAGTAAATTTTAATTATTTCATTTGGGGAAAATACTCAAAATCGTCCCAAAAATAACAGCTGTTCTGGAATCTACGTAATCGGTATCGGCCGGGAAAAAGCTCGTATCAGTCGATCGCTACTAAAAATCCAACTTTACAATAGATACACATACCCTGAATGAAGACAGAGAGGTGATGGAGTACGTTGTGTCATCTAATATATACATTTCAGGCCAACTGCACTGTTTGTGTGTTCAACAGGTCAGCATAGGTCAGTAACCTAATCTGAATTTTCAATATGCAAACCAAGTATTACTATCATCCTCTTGCATATATGCTAAATGCTTACCCGCTTTGCCCAATTGTAATAACCGCGAAGTTGAACCTAAACAGACTCCATACATGTGCTAATAGGCGCGGCTGACACTGTAGCGCCCCGCTCCACTTGGCCCCGCGTGCTGCATGAGGTCAAGGCCGACATATAGACAGTGTATTAACTCAGTGTACAGGCTCAACCCTGAAACCAAATCTGACTTGTGCACCTGTGGAAATCAGACA
>KN485334.1:62009-95263 GCA_000787095.1 Periophthalmodon schlosseri | reverse complement strand
TAAACTGTTCTCATGAGACTTAAAGTGCAGATTTGTTGTTCTAAGTACTACTTGGTTTGGTGGGATTGTACCTGTGGTAAATATTTTAGTTTTACATCAGTAAATATCTGTGTAGTCCCTCAGTCGTCCAGGTCTGATCCATAGCAAAAGACGAAGTCTAAATCTGTCAACTGGACAAATCGTTGTAGGAGTGAAGACGTTTCGCTGCTCATCCAAGCCGCTTCTTCAGTTCTAGTCAGATTGCTGGTGGACACCTTACATCAGTAAAGTCTGTCTGTGGGGAAAAAAGTTTAAAAGAAAAGTAAAAAAATACAGGAAGTAGCGCACAGTTATAAAACAGAATACCTCTACCTATGTCAGCAACACCAAAAATGTCATCCAAATCGGAGCGGCAATTTGTGCACAAGGAAGGCATTTTTGCAGCAGTTTAAACTCTCATTTAACAAAGTAAAGCGGTTGCCATTTATTTTTATTAGTCTAATCACAACTATTGTGCAACCAGAAAGTAAAATTATAAAATTCACCAAAATGGAAAAACTAGCAAAGTAGACATTTTTATTAAAATTTTATAAATTTTAGCTATGTTTTAGTGAAATGGTCTAGCCTGTCATATGTCTCATTTTCAAGAGGGGCCTGTTGCGTTTTACCTCATAACCTTATAATGGTTATTCAGAATCCTTTATAATGAAGCTAATGGGGTTTACCTGTTTTTGCAGATAATCAAGGATGGAGAAGAGCATGCAGATCTGAACGAAGTGGCCAAGCTATTCAACATTCATGAGGATTAAGTAAACCACTTACTCTAAAGGCTGATCAACATTTAAGAATCATTGTAAATTATTTCATGTCGCTAAAGTATTTTCATATTTGAAATTTCCATTTGCTGCACCACTGTATGTTTTGTTTTTCCAATGTTTCATCTCATTGTATCCGCCTTAGGTTTTGGTTTTTACCATGGTGTGACTGCGTCCTCTGAATATGTTCAGCATGATTTTTTTTTCTGTGTGAGCCAAGCAGCTTATGTACAATTCTACAATAAAGTGTATTTTTAAATTTAAGTCTGCTGTTTAATCATTCAAAGGGTACACATCTTCATAATTGCACATTTTTACTTTGCATTGTCAATTAACAAAAAAATGTCTAATGTCACAACATTAACCACAACTTGGCCTACTTCTGCTCTACAGAGAAGCTCAAGCAAGCAGAAACCTTAGCCTACAGTGAGCCTCATGTTATTAGTGGTGTTCATAGTTTGTATATTCACACATTACTGATCTTATTTGACAGAGTGGTCTCCAACAGGGTCTCAAGTGTGGGGCCAAGCACGTGCTGCCATAACCTCCCTTCTCTGTGTGTGACATTAATTTTACATGAGTAAATGGCTGCACTGCCGCCTCCCTCTGCCAACTTTTGCATGGAAGAATAAACAGGCTTTCTCCATTTCTATCATAATTTATCTGGCAGTCTGAGGATGGAATAATTAGACCAGAAAGACTGGACAACAACACACAAAAGAACACGGCAAGAGGATATTAAATGATTTGTCTTTACTTTGCTTGAGACGAACAAAGCTTTTTCAAAATCTCTCTTTTGCACTTTCCCTATATATATTTTTTTCCTTCTTTGAATTTCCATCAAATTCTGTTCATTATAAGGATGTAGTAAAGCTTGACTTTAAGCTTGACTTTATTGGTCACTGCTCAAAATATGTGAATGAAATATGTTATTGTTTCTGAAATGAAAGTGTGGAAGTGTTAATTGTACATATTACATAAGATAAATAAATGAGCATTCATATACAGAAAAAATAATTAACATATATTTATTTATTAAAATGTGCTCCATGTTTCTGATGGGAGAGATGCAGAAATGGACCACATTCTGAATTAACGACGCTGTCTCTTTAAATATTCTTCCAGTAATTTGTCAAGCATGCATATGACTATGAAAGGGAGATCGAGCAGTAGTCAACCACACAAACACAACCCAGAGGAAAGATTTTTTTTTTTAAATAATACAGAAGCAGTAGCAGCAGCAGCAGCAGCGGTGGCATTCGGAGCAGAGCGGCAGCCTGTGGTTCACCTGCCCAAGGAAAGAGGGAGGAGGCGGGACGAAAGACGCCAGGAGAGCATCAAAGTTTTCTGCAGTTTTCCAATTTTGTTCTCTTCGCTTTACGCGTGTTTTTGACTCTTTAAGAATGCTTTTAGACACTATTTATATCATCTGGGCTTCATCTGTCTTTATTCTTCAACAAAGGTAAGAACTGCAATTCAAGTTCATTCTCATAAGCATTCAAGGGGATTGTGTGATGTAATCATGGAATATTTCAGAAACTATTTCCACTGTTTACACAGTTTATTTATGAATGTGAATAATATAATTGTAAGTAATTTTATACGTTTTTTAAGTACTAGGCTAAGATAAATGTGTCATTATTTGCATTTCATGTTTTTATTATATTCTTTGTTGATATTAAAAGATACAAACATTTTTATCAAAAATGTTGAATATCTAGGCTACACTTTTAGCTTAATAAAGCATGTCAAAGATCAAATTGTTTAAGAAGAATCATTCAGGCTTAGTAATGACTTAATTAACCCTAACTCTCTATCTCCTTAGTAGTTACCAAGCTTGAATCATCACTAACATACTGTTTCTCCGTTATTTCTCCATTATGGATTAAGTATTTGTTCATGCTTTATTAGGACTATTTAAGATTATAGTAGTTATAAAATGGTGCCAACAAAACTTATAGAAACTTATCAGTTAGCTGGTCAGTCATTTTCTGGGCTTTGATTCAAAAAGTGTATTAGCATTAGTTAGTATTTTGTCCTCCATCATTAATATTTATCTTAATGTAGATATACTGTAGATTGTCTTCTATGAAAGAAAACACACATCTCTATCATTACACTGTGGCAGGTTAGTGTCTTGTAAAGAGGTGAAGTTCCCCAGCGGTAAAGTGCCCAGACCCCCTTCTCCCTCAGACTTTCTGGACAAACTGATGGGCCGTACATCTGGGTATGATGCTCGCATCCGCCCCAACTTTAAAGGTATTCTCTCCTGCAGAGATATTTGCACAAGTATTTACACAGTGTAAATCATTCGCAGATGGTGCCCTAGTGTGACAGGCCGGGAGGCAGAGGCGTTTTCACACATGGCATCCTCCTGCTTTCTTTTTATGTCATTACTGCTCTTACTGACCCACACCCTTAGGTTAATACATTTTCACATTGGCTTCTTTCACAAGTGTTTTTTGTCAAACTAGCCCTCACTAGTTACCCCACAGGACTGTTGGTGCCCTACCTTCATCTCATAGTGAGTGAAGCCATATTCTTTCTGACACACTTCCCCCTCACTCTGGGGGGTCGCATTTTATCCATTTTTCATACTTGTTCCACATCCCCGTCAAGTGCACACTGGGTAAATCCCTGGCTGATTATCTATAAATACTCTAATGTAACTAAAGGAGAATCAATAAATTATTGCCTCCCACTGAAATATTTAAGGTTACGATAGTTGACAGCTGGACCGTGCTAATGGGAATGACAAAGCAATGTTAGACTGCAATGTCTGCAAAAATACCACAATGCAACTGAGTGTGCCAGTGTGCTGCCTTAGTAAGTGTTGCTTAGTCATATTTCGGGTCCTATTTTCCCTTCAAATGTTCCTATTGACTTGTCAGGTGCAGTGATTTGATCTAAATGTATCCATGCTTGGCCCTGGCTCAAACTGTACATTGGCTTGTGACTAGGCCTGTCACAATAACAGTTTTTGAAGTGTGATATATTGCTACAGAAAACATCATGATAAACGAAGATATTGTAACTTAAACACTAAAGCATGATAATATGAGCTGCAATAAATACACAGCAGAATTAAACACTTAAGTAGTTAGTTAGACTCTCATAATGAGCCAGAGAAGTTACTTATTTGATCCTCAACACCTCAAATCTTATAATACTATAAAGAAAATAACTGAAATTTCTCCATTAGTGCAACAAAAATACACGATAAATATTGAGTCTAAAAATATTGTCTCGTCTATCAGGTATTGAACGATATTATCATGACAGCCCTATGTGACAGGCCTACAATGTGTGACTAAATAACACAACTTTTTAATTGCATATGCTGTTTTCTCAGGACCGCCTGTTAATGTCACCTGTAACATCTTCATAAACAGCTTTGGATCCATCACAGAAACTACCATGGTGAGAATAGAGTAGTTGCATTGTACAATTCACTTCTGCTAAAGGACTAGAGCAGGGGTACCCCAAACTTTTAAACCTTTTAATATTTTTCACATAAAAAGTTATATTTCTCAATAAATTGTCTTTAATTGTTGTGCTTTTTAGGGGGATAGCCTGATATGGGCTCCCTTTCATTTCTTGACAATCTTTTCAGCACAAAATTTAATCAAGATAGATACTTCTTTCAAATCTCAGCAGCCCCTTGCGGGCCAAGTGAGACCTCCTGGAGGGCCAAATTTGGCCCGCGGGCCCCACTGTGGGCACCCCTTGACTAGAGTATAATTGTAAAGTCTGATTTTAATTCATCCAAAAGTTGTGTACTCTTCATAATTAATCTCATCTATCTACAGAAAGTCTGCCTGACAGTCCTCTCTATGTATTTATATGTCAAGGCCATTTGGAGCAACTTAGCTGATGTGTGCCCTCACAGTATGAGCAATGTTACAACTGTAAACACAGTCTTGTACATTGGATAATGTCACATATAATTTTTGTTGTTCTCATTTGAATATAAATGGATAGTGTGTTACTTATGGATGAGGTCCAGTGAAAATGTGTCTGGAGAGTCTGTATTTTGGGAACATGTCTTTTAAAGAAATACCTGAAAGGAGTAGACAGCTTAAAGTTTAATTTAGGGGAGTCCTAAGTGGAGTTTGCTGTTACATAGTTAATAGATGCTTTTACCCATTGTAGCTTTGTTCACTCATTTAATGTTTTCTTGAAATGCTATTATTTAATTTAGCAGTTTATATATTATTTAAATCTGTTTTTATGTATTCATTTACATACCTGCTGTCTCAATACACTTGAGAGATCTAATTTTAGAAAATCCGTTTGATGCAGTGATTCAGCATATGAAATGTACTTAAATAAATATATGAGGTATGGGACATTATTGTCCAACTATAGCAGCCTAATTTTTTTTTTTTTTTAAATAAAATTATTTAGTTTTTCTTTTTCTTGTTTAAACTGTTGTTTTCCAGGATTACCGACTTAATGTATTTTTACGGCAGCAGTGGAATGACCCTCGACTGGCTTACAAGGAATACCCAGACGACTCACTGGACTTGGACCCTTCTATGCTAGACTCCATCTGGAAACCGGACCTGTTCTTTGCCAATGAGAAGGGGGCAAACTTCCATGAGGTTACCACTGATAACAAACTGCTGCGGATCTTTCAGAATGGGAATGTCCTCTACAGCATCAGGTATTGAAACCAAGTCTGAAAATAAAGTGCATAGCCAGGTGTTGTATTTAGAGAGGGACCTGATGGACGTGGACTTATCTGATACGACAATGGCCTTAACCACAGGGCACCAGAGCTCACTGAGGAGTCACATGAGTAAGATAAGCATCTGAATCATACACCCTGACCTTCATATTCACGATATCTTGACCTAGTTAAACATCATAACCACACAAAACTGTACAAACAGGATGTGTTCAATGGATTGGAAACTAGTACTACTAACCCATGACACAAGGACAATATATTAATTATATTAATTAATATTAATTGATCAGTACTAACAGTATTGGCTCAGTGGTTAGAGCAGTCATCCACCGCCCTGAAGGTGCATACTGCATACACTCAGACCAGGGCATACTGTCATTGTGTCCTTGGGCAAGACACTTCACCTGCCTTGCCTCCAGTGTCCATGTTCACTGGTGTATGAATGGGAGTGTGTGAGCGAATGTGGGACATTGGAAGGAAATGAGCCCATGGCTACAATCTAGTGTGTTTATGTGCACATGCCTCATGTATGTTTAATAACATGTTCTGTCCCAATCAAATAAACTAATAATATTAATAATAAATCCTGCCACAAAGCATTAGCCACATTTGAGTTGGTTCATATAAATTCAGTAATTTACCTTTTAAGACAGGCATATACAAATGTATTATTATTATTATTTTTGGTAACAGGTGTTGTAATACTTAATGTAATGTGTATATTAAAATTATGTTGCTTATATTTATTTCTGAATATTAGTTTATTAAAAAGCATAAGAAACCTTATTACATTTTAGAAATGTGTAATGTCTATGACCAGACCACTGAGAGCAAACCACAATCATTTTTATGGCCAGACATGTTGTCTTGTTGTACATTAGTAGCAAGACATGATTATAAATGCTTTACTAAAGCTTTTGACAGATACTTTCTATCTACAAAATATGATCTGGGTTACAGATTATATGTCTTCACAGTTTAATGAATTTAAATGTACTAAAAACTGTGGACTAGATGTAAATAATCCATGTGGTGCCCATAATCAAACAGTTATTATCTGCTAATTTCAAATCAGAAATCATATTATAGTCTGACATACAGGAACTCATTTTTGTTTGACAACCAAAGATTACATGCCTTGACCCCTATCTTTGTTTATTTTAAATGAGTTCACTTACAGTTGTTCAGCGTTTCTGAGCAAAAAGTTGAACAATATCTGCGGGGTGATGCGAAATCAGGTCAGTAGTGTGGTGCCAAGGCAAGGATTTACTGTAGCGTAATGCAGAGGAGTTATAATTAGAATTGTTTTAAAGCAATATTTCCGTTTCAGTTTAACAAATAGACTGCGATTCTGATGCTCAATGAACGCAGTGACCTCTAACCTCAGGGCATAATCCACAGTGTGGCTGTGGCCACTAGAACAAGGTCATATGGATGCGTAAAAGTTTACTGCCCCTCACTAATCAGCCGTGATGCTTCAATGTCCTCACCAGAATAAAGGCAAATGTAGCATAATCAGTGATACTCCTTATGACTCAGCAGAGAAAGTGTGTCAGTTGTGAAACTACATGTCTTGTTTTACTTAGGAAGATGAAAGGACTTTTATAGACTTTTATGTTGCTGTGTTTCCGGGCCGTTTCTTCTTGACAGGTGACATATTGTCTGTCATCATGTGTTTTCTTTGTGTGGCTGAAAAAAACGTGGGACAGGTGCGACAAAGGTTGTATCTGGTTGACATGACCTTATATGTTGGCCCAGAGTGCTAAAAGATTTGAGTGACATTACGTGTGATAGCTTGCCTCCTTAGGGTTTAGAGGTTCGGGATACTCTACCTGGACGTCTAGCGCTGGGAGGAGAAAGCATGAGAAATGTCAGCTTCCATTTTACACTTGACTGCCACAGCTTCTCTCCAGCCATCTGCCACAAGACAATCACCTGTTTGTCTTTGTGTGTTTGTGTTTCTAGATTAACTCTTATCCTCTCCTGTCCCATGGATCTCAAGAACTTCCCCATGGACAGCCAGACCTGCACAATGCAACTTGAAAGCTGTAAGCATGCATAAACATTAAGGTCACTGACTAACAAAGTGACAACAAAAAAAGAAAAGAAACATGGCTTTACATCAGCTTTAATAATAAATAATAAACCAGTGCGATTTTGCTGTGCGATTCTACTGAACTATCCTTTTTCCAGTTGGCTACACAATGAACGACTTAATCTTTGAATGGCTGGATGTTGGGGCCGTGCAGGTCGCTGATGATCTGCAGTTGCCACAGTTTGTGCTAAAGGAGGAAAAGGGCCTGGGTTACTGCACCAAGCACTATAACACAGGTACTAAAAATAAGGCTAGAATTCCTTCACAGTATAATAAAACACTGCAATTGCATTTAGGTAAGTTTACCTGCATAGAGGTGAAGTTTCACCTGGAGCGGCAGATGGGCTACTATCTGATCCAGATGTACATCCCGAGCCTGCTGACAGTGATCCTGTCCTGGGTCTCCTTCTGGATCAACATGGACGCAGCTCCGGCCCGAGTCGGACTGGGTATCACCACAGTTCTCACTATGACCACTCAGAGCTCAGGCTCGAGAGCGTCACTGCCAAAGGTTACCCACTGTTTTGTCTGCACTTTACACAAGGAGATGTTTCTCTCACACACTTGTAACTTAGCTATATAAATAAGGCCAGATTTTATTTTCTGTTTTTTTTGTTTCTTTTTTTATCCATTTGACCAGTTTTTACCAAAGATCAAATCTATTACTGCCGTTTATAAAGTACTGTGTCTCCTATTGTCACTCAGGTGTCTTACGTGAAAGCCATAGACATCTGGATGGCAGTATGTCTACTATTTGTGTTTGCTGCACTGCTGGAATATGCTGCTGTTAACTTTGTTTCGCGGCAACATAAGGAGTTCTTCAGACTGAGGAAGAAGCTGAAGGAGCAGCAGCGGCAGAGATCTGTGAGTGCGACCCACCCACTCTGCCCCTGGGGCAGCTGTCATCGGCTGTTCCCTGCACCCGGCCCTGCCTAAGCTGCACTATCTCTGCTGCATGCTGTGTATAGCTGACAAGCATGCTCTGAAGTGACCTGTAATTAATTTAAATACCACCTTGTTGCTCACTTGGATGAGTTTTCTGTCTTGAGGCTTTTTGCACAGTTTTAATATTTATATCATAAGTAAAAAATATATGCAGAATCCATTTACTCATTTCTCTTTTTCTTATTTACTTATTCCTCATATTAATAAGGATTTCTGTATCCGTTATATTCCATTTGTTGTGAAGATTATAAGTTTGCTTTGCTAAGTTTGTTGAGGGTTATCAAAATGCTGTTATTTTATCTTTTGCAGGGAAGTGACAGTAAGGCAAAAGGAAATAACCTGTCAGGCAACAATACTCCCCATGGAAACCCTTCTCAGCAGTGCAGTGCCTGTGCCCGGGTACGTTGTACTGTGAGGTCACTAGGTCACACTAATCACTCCATAGAAAGTTACAGAACTGTAAATAAAAACTGATTGTGTTTTATTTCATTTAGGAAGAGGAACTGACACAGCAAGGCTTACTCTACCAAAGCTACAGACTTGCACTGTCGGCAGGTCCAGCTGAAATGGATGCAACACCTGTCTTTGCCGATTTACCTCCTGGATTAGGTTTCTATGACATCCGCAGACGCTTTGTGGAGCGAGCTAAAAGGATTGATACCATCTCCCGAGCACTTTTCCCCATGAGCTTTCTAATGTTTAATGTCCTTTACTGGCTGACCTACAAAGTCTTACGACATGAAGACATTCAAAACCTTTTGTGAGCCTTGGAAGACAATGAGTACCTCCAGTTCTTCAATAAAAGATTTACTTCATTCAGACTCTGTGGGCACCATGCTGCACACAATCTGTACATGGTGACTACATGTCCAGCGCCGAGGGAATTACAAGACATGAAGAAGTCCATTGCTTGATTTAAATTTTTTATACTTTCCAGGAAATGCACTTTCTGAAAGCACGGGACCTCTATACATTATGTCAGTTTTTCTCAGTCAGCTCGATAAGTTAAAAGGCTGAGGCTATTTATAGGGATTTTAATATGCATATCAACATATTCCATGGGTGGATCACTATTAATGTATGGTATTGCTGATATTTTCAACTGTTTTCAATCTTCAAATCAAAAGGCAACAGTATGACTTACATGAATTGGTCACTTGTGTGGGGTTTTGTTGCGGTTATTATCAATAACTTGAAAAATAAATAGGCCTGTTTTTTATTGTAATGTATTTCACATATACTGAGGTCAAATTGTCATATTCTTTACGATAGATTGCATGTGAAGATTTATCTTTTACAAATTCTCTACTCTTACTTGACAAAGCCCAACTATAAAAGACTTGTTGAACTTGATTTTGGTTATCGAGTTTATTATCTTTGCCAGGTCTACAGCATGGACCAAGGCGACGTGAAATTGAGATTTGGAAACTAATGTTCAAACTAACTAACCTAATGTTGTAACCTAACCTAAATCAAAATCCCTCCCGTCACGCACCACAAGAGGGAACTGTAAGCCTTCTGCAGGGAACACTATCGGGGTAAGGGGGAAAGCGGAGTTTATTCATGGATGGATTTACTTAAAAGTTCTAAATGACACTGAAAAACTATACAGCAGCCCAGTAGTATATCATAACAAATGCACTCAACGTCTGTGGTTTATTATAGGCTTATGCTTCACTATGATGTGGTGATGGTGAATGAAATGATCTCTAATTTCCTTATCTAGAGCTCACCATGAAATGACAAATGCAGTAGGTGCAACCCAGTTTACTTTGTTGTTAATTATTGAATCATTACTATCACAAAAACTCACAAGAATTTGATCACAGTAACTGGTGAGTGCTTTATATACTTCTCTGTTGACAGGTGAGTGCAGTATATCCTTTGGACAAGTTCTCTAAGAATGTTGACTTTCCATTTTAGGAGCGGGGAAAGTATGCCTGTCTAAACCAAAGCCTATCCACACAGCCTGGAGACGTGGCAGAGCCTCCGGTCATATGATTAGGGAACCCCACCCCAGTGTTGCCCACCCTTCAAAGATTTATTTTATACCATCCTGCCTTCTAATGACAGTGCAGAAGACAGCACTAACTACAATAAGTGCAGATTTCTCTATGTTCCGCGATGTAAAAATAGAGCACGTGAATTCAGAGGCAATGACCACCCAAAATAGTGCCATTTTTAGCCATTGAGTGCTGACGTTTACAGTGGCTTCAAATAGCTTCCGTTTTGCACTGGTTGTGATTGGACTGTGCTGTACTTACCAGGGAGCTAGCACACTCTGGCTGATCAAGTCCGACACTCTACACTTCAATGGAGGAACAGCCCAGAGATCGGGCACAAGACAAACTATATCCCCAACACGGCGTGGACAGACAGTCAATTCAACACACAGCTGGTTTAAAACATGATCAGAGCCACATCCAGCGCCAGCATCAGGAAACGCACACGAAGAAAACAGGTTGGGCCATCCGGAGAAGTTAGCTAACGCGGGCTAGCCTTACTCAGCTAATGTCAATGAGCTTAGTAGCTGTTGCTAACTAGCGTAGACGCCAGCATGATTCCAGGCTAGCTATAAACTACACTTACCCTCCTACTTTAGCTGCAAATGAGTAGTATGTCCTTCCATACGTTTATACCGAGCACTGTCAGACCGGATTGAGCGAGGTGGTGGGACAGCTAGCTGACATTGCGTGTCAGTAGTTGTTGGTAGTGCTTTGACATATCAGGGATTGACCTTGTGTCCACCGGTTTCGCCACCCATTTTCAACAGTAAATGTAAGGGAAATGTACCCAAGTGTATCTTTTAAATCTCATGTATGCCTGGACGGAGCTGCTCATGGACAGGCCTTGTAGAATGGCTATGATTCAGTCTGATTCATTTGGGCATGCCTGTGTTCACGAAAACGAGCCGGCTCCACTGGAATGTTCTGAGCTCCCTGTCGTTTCCTGTCGGCCATGTTACAACATCACTCAAAGCTAATGCTAACCAAGCTAGTTTGGATTATAAGGCAGAATCGTGCAAAAATGACATTGATGCGTTTATTTCCTTTACGTATGTAAAGTCATGTTGAGGTGAATTGTTATGCCAAGATTTGTATTGTGTGAGCTAACATATTAGAGCGAAGTTGACACTAGCGCAGGCTAAAGCTAGCTTTGACAGGCCTGTTGCATGTTCAGTTTGAGCCACGCAGCAGGTTGACAGTGATTATACCAAGAACCACAATCCTCTACATTTGTACAACTTGTCGTTTATTATAAATAACCTGAAGCGTAGACAACGTAGACATGCGCTTTGACCACAGACCTAGGGTGCTGCTGATATGGAGTGTACCACGTTCACAGAGTCTGCTATGCATGCATTATGCATACAGCCATTTATGGTCCACAACAAGCCCATATTTATTTCTATTTGATTCTGGATTTTTTAAGGCCTAAATGATCATTTCAGGGTTGGAGCTCCTTATGCAATTTGTTGTTAAAGCAAATTATTTGGTTTAACTTGATATTCTGCAAATTGGCAATGTAGTATATGGCAATATAATATGTCAAATTACAGAAATCAGCATGACAATGGCAATTTAAATTGGGGTAGCAATGTACAGTTCTAACCAGTTCTAACCAAAGATTTGTTTTGAAATCAAAACCGTTGTTAGATCAGACAACAGACAAAAGAATGTGTGTCAAGTTAGATTCTGAAGAAATGTGTATTTTGACTAAATTGCTTTTTGTGTTTTAGGTTATACAAAATTAAACAGCAACGAGGAAAGGGAGAAGAATCTTAACTCATCGGATATTGTTGGCATGTCACATCCCACCAACGGCAATGGTAGCAGACTAGCGAGTACTGTAACTGTGAAGCAGAAATCATCACAGAGGCTGTATATGACTGTCCCCAAAACAAGCAGCAAAGCTTTGGATCACAAGAGAAATATGGACCTTAAAAATGATAAGGCCTTGGAATTAAATCATCATGATGACCAATCTGTGGATAAAAAGGACACTGTGTTACTTCAAAATGGCATTGTAAATTGCGGCATTCTTACAAATGGCTTTTCTAGCAAGGACAATGATGGAAGCGGCTCTGATGGTGGATATACAACTCCCAAAAAGCGGAAGACCAGATGTAACAATGTCAAGAGCACTGACAATGTGACGCGTGAAAAGGACATGCAACAAGCCAATAGCATGCAGGAGCCCGGGGCTTTTAATCTGGACTCAAATGAGAAGTTGCCTGCTTCTCGACTGGAGACAGTCAAAGCTCCTGCTGCTGCTCGGAGGGCTGTTTCCTCGGACGCTTTAGTGGGAGAATCGCAGAGGAAAAACATTGATAGTAAATCAGTTGGCACCTTTAGTAAAAAGACTGAGGAAAGGCATAAAGCCAAACTGTCCTCCCCTTCAAAAGAGGACTCTTGGACTTTGTTTAAGCCCCCTCCAGTATTTCCTGTGGACAATAGTAGTGCTAAAATTGTTCCTAAGATCAGTTATGCAAGTAAAGTAAAAGAAAACCTCAACAAAGTAGCTCAGTCCGCAGGAGAGGGACTGCCTCCTCCTGTTCGACTGTCCCAGGTCCCCATGTCTGCTATGAAAACTATCACCTCAGCTAGCTTTACTAATGGTCCTGTTTCTGGGAATAGTTGTCCTTCTGTGGGCACCTTCTTTACTCCTGCTGCTAGTAGTATTCCACCAGCCCCATCTGTCCCAGGTGGCGAGAATGTAGCATCTTCTCTGGAAAGTAATTGTAGCTCTACAAGTAGTCCTATAGATGGAGAAGCGTATGATATTAGAAAATGTACTCTTTTAATTTACCCTTTAAATATGCAACCTGTGCTCCCTAGTGCTCGCCACCTTGATCCGCCAGCTGCTCAGACAAATCAGAAAGCCTTAGGAGACATCTTCCAGAATCAGTGGGGGCTCTCCTTTATCAATGAGCCCAATTTGGGTCCAGACGGAGGAAGTGGACAGGTGCCTGCAGAGGAAGACTCCTCTGCATCTGCGGCTCAAAGCCAGTGCCAGCCCTGCTTTGAGAACACGTCCTTGCTCTCTGATCCAGCCATGTTGACCCAGGACTCCGAGAAAAGGACTCTCACTTCTTCCTCTCCGGTCTGTGTCTCTAATGAAGAGGGCAAACTCCAGCAGGGTGGTCAGGACAAGACAAAAGAGGAGGGCAAGGCTGCCTGCTCTGCTGTGGGCCTGGGGAAAGATACCGGTGCTAAATGTGCCCAGGGCCCTGTGACCACTGTGCTGTTTGGCTCTGTCAAAGAGTCGGCTCACTTTAAAGACAATGGCAGGAGGTGTAGCTGGGGCTCCTTTGACATAAAAGCTGCTGTCATGTATCACACTAAAGGTACCTACAAACATACTCTCATAATATTTTAATTAATGTATGTGATCATATGAGCATAATGCATAGAGAAATTTCTGTTAACACTGTATTTTTTTTTTTTTCAACAGAAATGGAAATTATTTTAAACTTGCAAAAACAAGGTAAGAAGATTTACAGTGTGCAGTCTAAATTCTTAAGTGTTTGTGTTCCTTTCATCCACATGTTTCTTATTGTGTTTCAGATCCAAAAAGAGTAGTGGTTTATAGTGGGTCCAAGGATGGACCTGGCCAGTGAGGAAGACCTTCTGCAGTCCAACATCTTGGGAAATCCTGTTGGATAACTAAAGTAACAACTGTGAAACTATTGATAGTTTAGCATGAAAGATTTCCTTTGGACTCATGAGTGGAGCTACAGACTTCTAACGAATTGACTTTCACACACACACGTTTGGAGGGCTGTGCTAAAGGAGTCGACCTATGCCTCGCGATGAGTGGACATGAGCGGCTTTGGGCTGTGAGGGCTGTTTGTGGCTCTGTTAGGATCACATCCGACTGCCTCCTAAGCCTTTATCCTATTCAACTACAGCAGTCGTCAGTGTGATTATAATGGGATGCCTCAGCATTTCTTTCTCAGCGCATTCTTATGAGTTCAATGTGATATGTTAGACGTCATATGTGCACGACTGAGTGCAAGCTTGAAAACATGAACACACTTTAGAAAACAATGCCTTGAAGTGGTGGCATTATCATCATCTTCCTGTTCAAACTGTAAGCCCAGGGGGCGCTCATGATTAAGACATCCTTCAGGAAGAAGAGCCTTGTCTTAAACATTTAGAGGGAAAACATAACGTTTCTTTTCTATCCTTTTGTTCTTACAAATGTCCGCTGCACTGCAGTATGCCCAACAGTATACAAACAGCTGCGAGACTGGAAGGAAAGCAATGGCCCTCCCCTTTAATTTAAAACGACAGCAATCCTTGTGAGTTTTAAGCTTTCACACATTTCATGGTTCTTATAGTGTTTGTTGAATTCGCTTTTACCTAACTTAATTTGATCTAAAACTTTGAAGAGACATGTCTGGTCTTCTGCACTATTTTTTTGCAGTATGACCACAGGTTTTTATGTCAATGGTAAGAAATTGGCTTTTTGCAGGTTTTATTTTCTGATTGGGACTTGATTTTATGATTTCTGGCTTTTTTGTTGTTGCATGTGTACTTGTGGAAATAAATCGAGCTTCATTACCACATTAAGATAGCAGTAACAAAAAAAAATTGCAATACTATCAAAGAGCCCTGACGAGCCACTTTGACAAAATGTATTGATATGTGGAGGTCCGTTATATCTTCTACTGTGGAAATCTTATAATTTGCAAATTTGTGTGCAATAACATTGTAATCTGCCTACATAACATGTGATCCCTACTTACAACTTAGCTGAGATGCTGGTGTCCCTCCAGTTCTAAACTGTTCACAGGCATCATCTGAAAATGATTGCTTTGTGTGGCTTTTTTGCTTCAGTCTCTAATCCGAGGTGGTCTTTATGTTTGTAACAAAGGGATTATCTGAGTTCAGTTCCTACAACAGATTTGATTTGTGTGGATTAATAGCACTTTATGTAAACAAATTGCATTTATCTTTTAATTACTAGAGTTCTATACTCACTCACTCTATACTCCTTGAAAGAATGGCTTTGGGCTGTTATTTTTCCGAGAAGATAAAATACAGAATTATTATGTAACTCAGGTAGTGTTGATAAGCCATGACTATGTTGAATATTTTCTTGTGTAGTGGCCCATCTATGGATAATAATCCCAATCTGGAAATGGCTCGTTTGAGCTTTATTTAAGACGCCAAATAATTTAAATAGTATTTTCTGTCATTTCCCCTTTTTAAAAGCACATAGTTTGAACAGTTTTTATGATTTTAGTTTGTTTCACTCTGAGCCGTAGAGCTGTATTTTACAGCTACACCATTCTGTTCAAACTAATATTCAAGCTTTGTTTATCAACAGCAATGTTATTTTCTTCATTTGGACCCTAATGCGAAGTCTAACCAGATATTGATTAGCATCTTTTCTCTGCAATTATGTAGACTGCTTCCCCAAATGCTAATAATTCTCAAACACGTGCCATTGAAACACATTTGGGGCAAATGCCATGTTGTGCTGACAGTGTTGTGACTGGGCAGAGAAGCATCTGTAGGCCGTATAACAGGGTGAAACAGACTTGTGTGATGTTACTGTAGTCTTACAATGGATACTTTTGTTTTTACATGTTTATACAATGAGATAGTCTTGGGAAGGGAAATCAGAGAATCGCCCACACTCCCCAACCTGAAGACTCCTCTTTGTTAGCACTTATTAAAAGATCAGAAATATGCATTTATGAAGATACAACTGTTAAGTGTTGTAGCCTGCAAACCAAAAAGGCAAGTTGTTTTGAATCAGTGAGGGATTTAACGTGTGTGTTGAGTTGTTAGGCGTAAGACTGAATTGTTCGTAGTCCCTACCCCTCCCTTACCTTTTCTTCAGGATGTGCAATCACCTCCATGATGCTGGGGCAGGCTGCGCTGGAAATGGCAAATGTATTTGGCCAAAGTAAAACATCTGCTGCTCAGATTGTAAAACATTTTATTGAATAAATTTGGTCTGAAATAAGGGGCCATTTTCAACACAGCTGAGGTCGCAGGTTTGTTGTTTGAGGGGGCGCGTAGCAAGTGCTTCCTCTTATATGCAAGTCTCTGGTATAATTAAGCTCATTGCCCTCTTTTGTTGTTGTTACATGTCCAGGTGCCTGTGTGAAAACTTATGATAAATTAACAGCAATTTTGATTGTTTAAAAATCTGCTTCCTGCGTATATCCGTGCCATTCTGTAAAGTTTATGTTCTTTTTTTTGATAACTCTTGGTTAGCTCTCCCACGTTGAAAATTGAAAAACAACTTGAGAGCATTGAGAGTTCTTTTTTTTTCTTTTTGTGTTGATTTTTAAATGTTCACTGCTTGTATTGGGAATTGTTTGACCTAAAGCCAAAATCAGTGGTGACAGACTTTGTGCAAGTCCTATTTGATATGTCTAAAGTAGCACATAAAATCATACATTTGAGCAGATTTAACAGTTTAGTATTTAACCATGTGTTTATAATACTATGTTTATTTTGAGTTTTAACCTAATTTGTCCATAGATGCACAAGTAGGATGAAACTAAAAGGAAGACGTCACACTTGATGAGTTTTTGATGATTTTAATTATTTGAATCTTATAGGCTTATTTTTGCTTCACCAGTTAGTTTTTTTGCCAGCTGAGAAATCACTACATCACATTTCTGTTGTTGAGGACATTTGAAATCCATTGTGTTTGTTTTATTTATCTGCCACGTTGTTAAAAAAGATGTCTGAACGCACAGATGGTCATATTTCACCAAAGGAACACCTAAACATTTCTGCTCTCATTAAAAAACAAAACCTGGGTCAAAACATTGATTTTAAACGAGTTTTATTTTTGTTTTTTTGTCTGAGCACAAGTCACTACTGCAGCAGCCGAATGTCCACAAAAACAACCGTTATCATTCATCTAATAGGGAAATGCTGGACTTTGGTGTTTGTGCATCTTAAAACTGTTCCTTTAAAAAAAACATTGCCCTGGCAACTTGTGCAGATTTAGTTTTATAATATAGTTGAGGATAAGGACATTTAAGAAGGTTTACAGCGGACAAGGGCAACTTCACTACTAACAGTCATTTTAAAGAGATGCGTCGCCATTTTTGTTTCTTGTCATCTCACTGACAGTCTCATCTGACTGCCCTCCTGCCTCACAAAGGCCTAAAATAGTGTTTGGTTCTCAGATGTCTTACAGGTTGACATTTATGTTAAGTCAGGAGTCTTGATTATGATATTTAAATTTTTGTTTTGAATTTTAACAGATTTGTCACAATGTCCAGGTTTTGATTTGTCTAAAGCATGGTAATAATAACCCTCAAATCCAAACAGTGTAATAGATTCAATAAAAGAAAAACCTCCAGTGTTCACAGTTTTAGTTTCCATTAAAATGTCAAATTTTCATGAAAATGTGTTTTGTCATTATTCTCCTAATAAACAGTATTGTTATTATTGGATGTCACAGTTCACATTGACTATATAATACAACAGCTGCTATGAAATGGGCCTCACTCTCTTTGCTGTCATCAAGAATGTTTATTATTTGGATAAAAAATACTTTTGACAACTAACCAATTGTTATCAATTAAATGGTAACATAAATTAGTTGCTAAAGATTCAAGTAAAGGAACTATATGTCTCCTCCACTCATAACTACAATCACAACTGAACCTGGGCTGTTAGTGCCTAAACCTGCGGATAACGGACACAAGGTTTTCTCATTGTCAGTATATGGACAGGCCTCATGTGAAAGCTCAGAACCTCCAGAATTCACTCACTGAGCTGCAGAGGCTGCACTAGCACTGATTCATGATTGGCTGCAGGTGCTGGGGTTTAGGGAGTGACCATTCAGATCAGAGAGAAGCATTTTAGATTTAAACCAACTGGATTTGGACAATGGAACTGGCAACCCAAATAGTAAACTCATGTGAGGCTTATTCTGTTTTCTAATTTGATAATCATCTAAAATAAATAAATGGGGCATCTTGTCCAATGTTTTTGTAATTAAGAATAAATCAGAAGTAGATTTTTCTTTTTATTAGTGCAAACTATTTGCATATTTGATTTGAACATGTTTATCTCGTATCTGGGGACATAGATAGGTCAAGTTTATTACATTTAAAATCAAAATCTTACATACAGTTCCTCTGAATAATGTTAAAAGCTGCTTCATCAGTAAGCAGCATGTGATAGTGTTAGCAGTGCATGTGATCCCATCTCTTTGAATACAGTATTTTGAAACCCTGTATGACTGATACACAGCATCCTTATAAAATCCAAACAGGCAGATACTGTCTATGATGATTTGTCCTGCTTCAAGTTGACCAAGACACCAGTGTCAGTGTGGTCCAAAGTTGCCCTCTTGTGGTTGAATTGCTACAACACAACACTGGAGAACTAAGGGCAGACATCATCCACAATGTGACAGTATTTGACATCCAGAGATGACTAGACTTCAACAAAGCACTAGAGGATTTTTTTTTTTGTTTTTGTTTTTTGAATCAATGGCAATAATGACACAAATTCTACAGTTCAAATTATTTCAACAAACATCCTTCAGTTTACCATCATAGGGCCTATATTTGCTGCATTTTGGAGTAATCTTATAACTGGATGGGCTGAATGCAGTTCTGTTCATATGTGGACTGGGCATTTCTCTTTTATTTTTATCTTTTTTTTTTTTTTGGTTGTTCAACAAATTTTCACACACTTTCAGTGAATATAATAGTGTATTGTAGGCCTATAGACATGTTTGTGATGACTGAATCTAAGTCTAAACAAAGAGAAATGGTGATTGTGGACAATGCATGATTTGAGTGAGAAATGTAGGTATCTCATAATTTCATTTTTAAAAGGCTACACTACCATGAAGTTACAGCTTACTAGGCCTATAGGTAAACTCATTAATAGACTAAACTTATGAATCCTAAATTTTTTTCCGGTGCATGAGCTGTGTGTGTTTTGCAGTGAGTGGCAGACTCAGTAGGAGGCACCCCTTCACCTCCTCCATCTTGTCCGTGAATTCCACCAGTGTTTGTGTTGTCCTTGATTACGGTGTACTTCATACAGGCCACATGGGGCTGATGGCACCACTCTCCCCAGACACTCGCAGATTGTCCTGTACTCACAGGTCACTCGCAGGGTTCATCTTTGTATCAACAATTTATCAGCCCTGAAGACAACACAACAAGATGAACACAGGGAGCTCATGAAAAATATAACTTCAGACAACAACAACAATGAGAAAAGTTGTTTGTTTTTTTTTTTTGTTTTTTTTTTTTGCTTTCTTTGGGGTCAATCCATTTGACAGTGCATAGTACTAGAGGAAATAGTTAAGTGCAGAAACAAACAGCACATTTAAGTATAAGACTATAAACAGAAACTGAAATGCAAGAAGAAGAGCTGTAAAGATGTGTGATAAATGTGTAATGTTGTTAATGCAAGTGCACCCAAATAGAAAACCAAGAGAGGAGCCACCTCCAGCACAAAACACTGAACTCTAAATGAAGCAGGGAGCTAATGCCTTTCACAGATGACAGCACCAGCTGTGAGCAGGTGCTGACTTTTGTGTGATTAGCCAAAAATGTTAGCACCAAAAACATTTAATTGTCAAATATCAGTGTGTAATTCTATATTGGTCTGTAGCACTGAATTAGTTTGTATGTGCTTTTCAGTTTATCCTTCAGGTACCTCTAGGATGTACAATTATTATTATTGTTATTATTATTATTATTATTATTATTAAAATACTTGTTTTATAATTCTACTTTCTAATAATCTAGAGTATGTAGATTGTTTATTGCTTTCATTTTGGTTTCTTTCATTTAAAGGTAAAAGCCTGTAAACTCTTTTCCACTGTGACTATAACCACACACACTCTATGGACAAACGTTGGTGCCATCTTGTGGTGTAACTGAATGAACAAACAGATAACAGGCAGCCAGGGAAACACAGAGTGAAGCCCAGCATCATTTTGACCATATTATGATGAAGTAGTTTGTTTTGACAGTGCTTACATAGACAGTGTTATTATGCAGCAACTTGAACTCTGTGATTAAAACAGTGTTATTCTGGTACAGTGCAAAGGCAAGTAAAGGACTGAGCTGCCCCTTTAATGAGCTCATTCAGGAAACAGGTCTGTCCTATGCCCCTGGCTTGGTCTAGAGACACTTGTTGCATTGATAGTTAGCGATGATAAACCAAATTATTTTTATGTAATGTGAACAATCAGACCGTGATTTGTCTTAATAAAGCATGAACAAAGACTTAATTCATAATGAACACATTGTTTATTAACAATGATTCAGGCTTAGGTACTACTTCATTAACATGTTAGGATTAGGATTAAAATATTAACAGTAGTAGTTACTAAGCCTAAATCATTCATTATAAACAATTTGTCTATTATGATTTAAGACTAGATTCATTCTTCATGAAATGAAAAGTGCAGTTATTGTAAAGTGTTACTCATGGACGCGTCCTGAACGAGAGAGAACAGCTCCTCTTCAGTGCCGTGTGTCCTGCTGACGCCTTCGTTTTCCTCATCGATAATATTGTCTGTGCTAACTGCTGTGCATTGTTTAGAGCTCGGCAGAATTAGGCTTTGTGTGAAGGAAAGGGGGAGAGAGAAAGAGAGAGGAGAGAGAAAGAAAGAAAGAAAGACAGCAGAGGGGGTCAAAGGAGAGAGGGCAAGAGAGAAAGTAAAGAAACAGAAGGGAGAGACAGAGGCAGAGAGAGAGAGAGAGAGAGAAAGAAACTAGAGAGAGAGGGGGGAAGAGAAAGAGAAAGACAAAGGAGAGGGGGACAGAGAGAAGAGAGCGAAAGGAGACACAGAGGCAGAGAAAGAGGAGAGGGGGAGAGAGAGAAAGGCAAAAGAGAGAGGGAGAGAGAGAAAGGAGACACAGAGGCAGAGAAAGAGGAGAGGGGAAGAAAGAAAGAAAGAAAAAGAAAGGAGAGGGGGGAGAGAGAGAAAGGCAAAAGAAAGAGGTGGAGAGATTTCTCACAGAAAGAAAGAAAGGAGAGGGAGATAGAGAGAAAGAAAGGAGAGAGGTGGGGAGAGAGAAAGGAGAGGGGGAGAAGAGAGAGAAAGGGAGACAGAGGCAGAGAAAGAGGAGAGAGAGAGTGAAAGAAAGAAAGGAGAGGGGGGAAAGAGGAGAGAGAAATTCAAAAGGGGGGGGAAAGGAAAGAGACAGAGAGAAGAGAGAGAAAAGAGAGACAGAAGTGGAGAAAGGTTAGAAAAAAACGAGATAGGAGAGGGGGAGAGAATGAAGTGAGAGAGAGAAGAGAGGGGTGGGAGAGAGGGGGGAAGAGAGAGAGAGATAGAGGAGAGAGAAAGGACAGAGGAGAGAGAAAGACAAAGGGAAGAGAGAGGGAAAGAAAACGGGGTGAGAGAGGGAGAAAGGAGAGCAAAATAGAAAGAGAGGAAAAAGAGAAATGGAATAAAAGAGAGAGAGAGAAGGGAGGGGGCAGTGATATGGGCCACTGACTGCTTTTCCATAGCTCAGGAACAATAATGAGATTTTTTTTCCCTTCAGAATATCAGTGCCTCCATTCAGCGCACTGATTGTGTTTATGAAATTGTGCATACATCTCTCAATGCTGGAGCAAGGCGAAAGGGAAAGCTATTTTCAAAACATTAGCAAATTGTTTTCTGTGTTATTGTGCAGAGATTGATAAGAGTATGTGTGGTCCAGACTGCCACAGACACATGCCGATGTCTGCAGGAAGCGCCCAGCCACAAAAATGTAAAGCGTATCATTGTTTCCCTCTCCGAGTCCATCGCACTGTTAACGACACGGATTCAAGTCTGTTTTCTCTTATCTCCTCTTTCTGTAATATTTGCTGTGAGCGCCGCAATGTTATTTATTCCCGTGGCTCAACAAAAGTGCTTTAAAACTGCAGCTTTTGTGTCTGCGTTGCCATACAGTATATTGCGTTTTCACTAGGCCTATGTTGTTTACACTTTTCTCTCAGCAAGATATAAAAATGACCTTGAGTGCGACCTTGCTTTGATCCAATTTTTCTCCCCAATTTCATTTTGGGTGCTTTTTCTCACATGCAGATATTGTGACAAATTACCTGATATCCCCTTTTATCTGATGACAACCTTTCGTCGCCATGGTGTGTTGAGTAATACACAATCATTTTGTTTCTAGTCAGGTGTGACAGGTCACACTTTTCATTAATGTAGCTTTTGGAGAAAAAATCTGCAGAAAATGCATTTCCATCCCATTAAAAAGGGATGTGTTTTGCTCACAGATGTGGGCTGTGAATGTGGTGGCCCCTGACTGGTTGACTTCTGCTGTGCAAATGCCAGTGCTGCGTTGGTACATAAATAATGAACTACCTTTTAAAGGTAGAAATGATCTTTTGAAGCAGATAATTACTTCACACTTTTATTTCTTGTTATTATCTAATGTCTCCATGTCAAACGCTGTGAAATTAAAATATATACACTTGTTAATTTATCATCAGAGCAGGGCAAAGACACGTTGTACAACATAAAGGAGATCAGACCCTTCTGATCATATTCTATTCATCATTTCTCAGATATTTGGCTGTGAATGGGAGTTGAGCTACTTAGAGCCTGAAGCGGGCTATACTTGACCCAAACACTGTCATCCCATTTAATGTACACTCATCTCTTACAGTTTGTTTATTTTTTCATTCTAATTTCTCTCTCGATAATCTCATCTATTCACTATCTTATGTTGTATTCATCTGTGATTACACCAGGATTGAGCTCAAGTTCCTTAAATCGATTTGAAAATGACTGCATTTTTGATTATCAACTACAACATATTGCAACTTAAACAACATAACTTTTCTGGTGGGGGGTTCGCCACCAGAAAAGGGATGTTATTGTTTTGCCTGGAATGTTCCACAAGATGATGGCGTTAAACAAATCTAGCTTGCTTTTTTTTTAACATTACAGGTGATTTTATTGCCCTCTTAAAAATCTTAATCTTACTGTAACCAAGGTTGCCTCTCCACAGATTTGACCTGTAAGTTGGCCTGATGGCATCACCTGCTTCTCTCTGTGGATGTTGATAAGTTTAATCACATACTGTGAAATGTACTTCCAGGCAAAGCAACAATATCTCTATGGACACAAGCAGCGCACCCTTAATTTAAGATTTGACTTATCTTACTGGCCCACAGTACAAAGTGTCTGCTAAATCAATGCATAGGTGACATACGGCACTGAAAATCCCCAAACAAGTATTGCATTGTTATGACCTGGCAACCTGACACTGAAGGACTGCATTTACTACTACATTTCGAGGGGCTATTGAGCACTTCACAGTAAACAGATTATCTCCTACACTGGGAGGTCTCTAGATTAAAGACCAATGCTGCTGCCTTGAAACCATTAGGTCATCTGTAATGATCCTATCACAAACATACCTCCTCCCCTCTTGGCATTCAGCGTGTATGTGCCTTTGTCCACAGGTTATAATGGCCGCTCCTACCTGCCGCTACACTCTGTTGCCTCTAGTTTGCTCTAAGGCATGTATTGATTTTGAGGCCTGGAATCTATGAGGACAATGATGATGAACAATGAACAGGCAGCTGCATCCTCTGTGATCTGGGTCAGCCTCTTTGTAAATGTGGAAAACCTCATCTGTGGGAAACTATAGCAGAGAAGAGAGCCGACTACAATGGCTTTGGTGCTACTGGTGGTTTGTGTTTAGTATTTACGCTTCTTTGACTGTGACTGTCCTCTAGGCCTCTTTTACTATAGAAGTAACGTAAATGAATGGTCAAATAATGGACATGTTGTGGTATAAGGAACATTTAAATATGAAATATCTAGATGCCTGAAGACTTGCATCAATCAAATCAAATATATTGTATTGTCCCAAAGGAAAATTTCTCTTGGCCAAAGTGCTGAACAACTGCAGAAAATACAACACACAACAAGGACAAGACAAAAATGACACATGAAAAACAATATTCCAATACACAAATTTACATATACATATTTCTTATTTCAATTCTGAACCTGTACAATAAAATTGTACAGCAAACACCTGTTCAGTCATTCATGTTGATTAGTTGTGGACTGTAGCTACTAGCTTGTCTGTGAATAAGTCAAAAGACAAAAGCCATTTTAATGAAGTCTGCCTGGGTGAAGATATCTCTTTGTTGATGCTATTTGCACCTCCTCTCAAAGCGCCGGGGGCAGTTTCATGTTCAGAATGGTCGTTGGTGTTTGGCAACAGACGATTTGCCATTCCCAGAAGGTCATTTGGTTAATGCACATTTGAGTTTTCATGGACTCTTAACTAGTTTTTAATCAGCAATTATGAGTGAATTGGAAGGCTGTACTGCGCTCCACTCTGCCGGCAGGAGAGTGCCCATCAATGTCACGTCAATTTCCATGCCAAAGGCTACATTAGCCCAGTGTGAGAGCCCGCACCTGAGAGCCTCATCTGCAGCCACCACAGCCACATACTACTGACTCTATTACACTGCTCTGTCAAAAAAATGATACGCTTCACAAGAGGAGCAACCATTACAAGGCTGTGCAGGGACATCATTTAGTGACGCGCACAAAATTAAGTGCATATCCATCCAACATTGCTCATTATGGGTCTTGTATTCTTACAATGCTGCAATCCTGGACGCCTCCCAAACTGTTACTCATCTTTTATTTGCAGGCCATAAACACAGCGTGATGATTTTAAATGATGTATATGAATAGCTGTCATTTCCATCTATATCTAACCCACCTGTAATTGGCAATTAAATATGCCAGCATCTCGGGTTGGCTCTTAATTAGCGTTAATAACTGGTGAGGGGCCTAGAGGTTTCCTGGTGGGTCGCTGCGGCTAACATGAATATGTATGCAGCAGTATCCAGCCATCTTTACAGCTCACAGTCAGTTTGTCTATAAGTGACGCATTATTACAGTGTAGCCACAAACCACAACACATCTGAAATACACACATATAAAACCATGCACACAATATTGAAAACATACACGTACGGAACTTAAAGGTGAAACATGTCACTTTCTTAGTCGAGAATACATCATCTCTTTGTCTGCATGGAGATGATTTCACTGGGATGTTCCACGGTATGGCATAAAACATGTCTTTCTCAATGGAGACAAGCAGGTGATGCCATCAGACCAAGTTACAGGTCAGATCTGTGGAGAGGCAAGTCGCTCGTAAGAATGGTTATTTTTTTGAGCAATAGAAGCACCTATAATTGAATAAATGCAATATACATTTATTGCCATACTGTGGAACTTCCCAGACAAAACAGTAACATCTCCATGGAGACAAGCAGGTAGCGGACCCCCCACAAGAAAAAGTTATACAGTGTACCTTTAAATGACTGTCTTTTCTTCCCTTTCTAAAACCTCTTTGCTGTAGCATTTCTGGTTAAAAATAAAAGTGGACTTTACGACAAACAATAATACAAACAAAAGTTAAAATGCAGTGATATTTTCCAGATGATTTGTTTTGGTACAGGAGCAGAGCAGACAGTGTGGGAGCCTCTCCTCCTCCACAGCGCCTCAGAGCGCTGTGTTAGTACTGAGCCGTTAGCAGCGCTCCACAGAAATGTACACACAGACTGGAATAAAGAGAGTCATGCAGGAAAACACTGGGCCAGCTCAACTTATTGGTAATATGACTTACTTCTAACACTTTTTCATTAAACTTTTATTTTAATCACTTAAAACAATCAATACATTTCTAATCAATATAGGTATCTACAGTATACATTTCATCCCTTCAAATCTCATCAAATTAGCCAATTCTAAACCATCAACACAACTTTAGAGTATTTTAAGGCAATAATTAACAAAAATGTACACATTCTACATTTTCCTGAGGTTGCCAGAGCTAATAATTTGCTACTTCTCTGCATTAATGTACCTCTTAATTTCTCAATTGCAGGATTTACACTGTATCTTCTTAAAAAACAACCCATGTGCATTTACCCAGGTTTGGGTCATACTGAATATGTGGGCTACGGCAGATTACTTCTTATTGGTTTGATTTCATGTTGTTTTACGTTATAAAAGTATTTGTTTTCAGCTTTTAGTTCCTAAATATTAGGCGTACATATCAAACAGAAGCACATGTGTATTTGATGCCTCTGTATAAACCCGTTTTAAAGCCTGTCTCTTTGCGGAGCATTGATGCTGACCAGTTAGCACACGTTGGTGAGTGAGCTGACATTTAGCTGACGTAATGACCGCTGATTGTGTTTGCGGCGGCGGTGCTTAAGGCCCAGAAGTGTCTGATGGCGGGCCACTGTTAATGAGCACTTCATTAAGGCACGGGGATGGGAAAGGTCAGTTAGTTAGGTGGTCCCGGTAAAAACATAAAATGGACTGGCACCAACAAACACAGATAGGCAAACAGCACAGGTTAATGGTGGAAGACTTGACACCCACAAAAGAGAGGTCCTGTAGGAGTGGCAGAGTGGTTAGGAGTCTTCTTTCTAATTGCACCTGCTACCACAGGATACACCATCTATGCCTGCCCATAGAAGCTAAGAAAGGCTCCAGCAATCTCAGGAAAGGTTAACTATGTTCATCGTTATAGGCTGTATTCTTTTAAAGGGACATTGATAGAGAAATTGCATTTCTAGGATGTGCCAGCCCCACACTGCCAGTTCAGCTCTTATCTTGGCCTATGTCATCAGAGGTATAATACTCGCTACAACAGAAGCATAGCCAGACTGGACTTGACTAGACTGGAATGGACAACACCATCACTATGTCTTGAGGGTTCTCCTGCGTTAGAACTCCAGCGTCATGCTGTTGCTCTTGTTCCTCTCTCAGGCTACTTCAGTATTATACATTACATAGGCCTACATATTATGAAAATGCGCTTGGGTCCAAAAATGTTATGCAGCAACAACAACAATAAAACCAAGTACTTTCAACTGTGCTGCTTGTTACAGTGACACAGTGGCCCTATATGTTCAGTCCTGAAAAGGAAGTGAATGGACTTGTTTCTAAGTGGTTTTAGATCACTTTTGTGGTTTACAATAAACAAAATGTACAATTATCATCTTCATGTTATAGTTTTATATCCTAAATAGCCAACCCGGAAAAGGCATAAATATGTCTTCTTTAAATTAATTAAACTAGGCTTTTAAGCAACAGTTTTTCCACAGCATGCCACATAAATATTTTTTGAAGTATGCAGGAGTTACTAGACTACACTATACTTGAATGAGAGGTATATGCACAACAATATCTAAAGCCGTCTAGTGGAAATGGTATCTGTGTTTATCTACCCAATACTCAGAACAGCTTGAACCTATGACCTTGAAATGTAAGCGCTTCTCGCTGTTACTGCAGTGACATTTTTATAATACTTTTGTTATAATATTTAGTACATTTTAAAAGTAGACTATGTGTAGTGAGTAAAAGTGCTGAAGGTTTGTGATTATGCCTATTTTTCTATTGCCTATACATTTTGTTCAGCTGAAGCCACAAATAATGACAAAGGTGTTGCTTGTGCACAATATGAACTGCCAAATGTAAAATGTATTGTCTGGGGAGAGGATCTAATGAAGTTTGAAAGACTTGTATTCCCAGTGCCACCCCACAGTCCTGGTGTCTGTAGTGCGCCCATTACACAGAATGAGTGGTGAGAGGAGTGGAGGCTGAAAAAGTGAGGTGGGAGCTGTATTGATCTGGGTCAGAATTATAGATCACTCTGTCTGAATGACTGATGAAGCTGTCGTAGTGTTGCTCCGCACTGACAAGCTCTAGCACATTACCAATTCTGATCCCCAACCCGGCGCTAAACTTACCTTAGAGACTCTACAGCCTACTTTACAAATAGAGTTATAGAATAGTTTTAATTTGACTATATATTCTGTTTACTTACCTGCCCTTAGTAAATGAATCATGCGGAGTGAGTTTGGTTGAGTGTATTTTTTTAAGCGCTGGCTGGAACCACTGAGGGGCAGCAGAAGTACACAGCTGAGTCGTGTTTGTTCCCACGTTCCTCAAATCCACCATGCTCTATATTAATCCTGCTGACTTATAAGTGACCTCTAAGGATATGTGCAGAGAGGAAGACAGTCTAGTGTTTTGAGTAAATACTGAGTAATCAGCTTATTACGGGGTATGTAGTGTGCTAAGAAATAACATGCAACAACATACGTGTGATTGGGTTTACTGAGAAACATTCAGATATCATGTGCATATAGCAAAAATACAACAGCACAGTGACAACAAGTCATATAACAATTCAGTTTATTTTATTTATTTTCCAGACAGACACATCAATTTCTGGACCACAGTAGAGGATGGAAACCTTTCACAGACATTTTTTGTCAATATTATTATTTGAAAATACAAATATAAAATTAGACTTTCCACATTTGATATGTGAGAGACCCCCATCCATATTATTATTATCATTATTATTTTTTCGTATATTTTACAACAGGGCTTGAGCAAGCCATATGATAACCTGAAAGATGCTTTCAGATGTCAGTCAAGTCTGTCTGTCTCTCGCCATAAAAAGTTGGTGAACATAAAAAAACAGGGGCAAGTGTTAGGAATGGGCCGACGGTGGCCTCTAGAGGTCTGCTCCCAACTCCACACACGCCACGGTGAAGCTAAGCATGATGGGATAGCTGTGTGGTGGTGTGTCACATACGGTTTACAGCTGAGGTCTCCAGTGTAGTATTGTCAAATGCATGAAATTGCAAATATATACCAATCTGTACACACATATATATTGCAACTGTTTGCCATGAATGTGGGATGGCATGATTGGACTGAACAGGAAATCCACCTAACAACACATCTACTCTGAGTCGCTTTGGAAAGTGGCCTTTGAGCAACCTCCTAAAAGGGCTAAGACTACAGCTTTAGTCACTTGTGGTCATGTGACAGTGTCCAGTATCTCCCAGAGATAAGGCCACACTAAGGCTCGGTCAGGTAAAAATGCCCGCCACAAAAACTCTGCTAATCTTTAAATCTTTAATATTGACAAAACTGGTCCAAAGCGACAAGTGGTTTTAGGGTGGACTTTCCCACACATGAATGGGCTCTATAATGGTGTGGCCATTGCCTAGCACTTGCCTCAAGATTCAAGTTTAAATGGATACGGTAGTACACTACAAATGTCAACACTTTCCAGGTTGACGTTTATCTTTTTTTGACTTTTTTCATGTTTCTTAAACCCAGATCCCTCCCCCTCTCCCCAGATGGCTAAGCTAGTCTACTAAGATGTGTAACATTCATCAGCTGTAAACTGCTGTCAGTTTGAGAGGAACTTAAATTACAGCAACAGAGCCATGCCACCTTAAAGTCCCAGCTATGAAGCGCAACACAGTGGACGCCAGTGTGTAACAGTAGTGCTTGTGAGCAAATATAAAATGCATAACTATACAATGAAGAGTTTGTGACTGGTTTATGAGTATGTTTTCAAATGCTTCCAGCAAAACAAGGGACATGTTGAATAATAAAGTAAGTGTAATCTCAAAGAGGTTGGAGTTGCAGTTTTCTATTGAATGGGAGTAAAGGAAAAGATGACTCTGATGATCACGATGATAACAATAAAATAATAATAATAATAATAATAATAATAATGCAGCCACTAAATTATTGTTTGGATAATCAATCTTCAAACTATTTCACCGCAAATGTAATCTATAGATGTCTTTTACATTGATGTAAAATAAAATATAGGCTTTTCCTCTTTTCATTATTTGTTGCTTTGACGTGTAGCCTAAACATCTGCATCAAAAAGTCCCAGGCTGTTTGCACAATTTAACCCTATTTAAGGTTGTCAGGCACCCACAAAGCTCTGCACAGCATATTTACATTGGTGCTTTTGAAATAACCTAACCTCCATAGTTTATATCTTTGAAACTGTCATTTGGCATTTTTACTAAAGGAGAATTATAAACAGGGACACTAATGCTGTTTATTAATGTGAGCAGATTGGATTTAAAGACACCATGTGGTGCAGTGAATTGAATAACTGATAGGAGACTGAATTAGCTTTGATTGAAATTGAAAGGCCAAACCCTGAGTTGATGTGCCGCTGGAGTTTGCACACTGTTTTTGTGTAGTGTTTAGTGTATAGAGGGGGTCTGACTCTAGGGAGCACTTGAGGGAAAATATCCAACCAATAATTTTTAATAGCGTTATGCATGTATTTTGCTGTAATTTCATAGTTCGGATTGATTTTAGCTCGTGGCGGTGAGCGTGAAATCAACCTTGGCTTAAATTAGCACGCTGACTGGCACAGCAGGCTTGAAAATGTATGGATGTTAATGAGGTTCAAACTTGCTGGTGACATTATAAGCACATGTCCACTTGCATATCTAGCGTCAGGATTTAAGGTAGTATGGCACACCCCTTTTGGAAACATTCAAGGGTGGGGATCCAAATAATGCCTTGTGTACAATTCCACCTTTACAGCAAAAAAGTTTTTCTTGTATTGTTCATCCATGAGAGCTTTGGTTAGCTGTGACCACATGAGAAAAAACATACATTGGGAGTGACAAAAAAAGTACAATGATCTATAAAAAAATGTCTGCAAATCTCATGTTTTGAGAAAGGTCTATTATCTTGACTGGTCCTAAGTCCACTATTCACTACGAGTATTATATAATGAGTCCTATTTAACATCTACTTGTAATTACAGGAGATAGAAGAGGAGGAAGAGGAGGGTGCAAGAGAGAGAGAGAGGAAGGAGAGGTAGAGCGAGAGGGGACAACATAGATCACTACACTGGTATCAAAGACAGCACTGAGTTTACAAGTTAACTGTGGCTTTTTACACACTAATGAATACATGAGTGACCAACCAAAAGAAGAGAAGATTAGGAGATTCTTAGGAGATATGGGAGGGGGGATGGAAGAGGAGAAGAAAGCAATGGATGCACAGTACATTTTAATAGTATTTTACAATTATTCATATATAAACCACAAAGTATCAATAAAACTTTGATTAAAACCAGCAAAGAAGCATCTTTCTTTTTTTTTATAGTTTTGTATTTTTTTCTTTTACATTTCAACATTACAAGATTTTTTATAGTATTTTTTAAAGTTATTACTTGATCATCATCTCCATTTTACCATTAGAAGTATCCAGCATATTTCTTTACCTGGTTGTTTGAAATGAAAAATTAAAATTCTGACCATTCATTCCATAAGTGATTTTGTATAAAGCGGACGATAGCATTCAATATTATTATCATTGTTTGAAAGAGTAAAATTATCAAGCACACAAACCACTTAAATTGTGTGTGACCCTGTATAAATATTCATCTCCCCAGACCAGAATGTGGCTATAAAGATCTATCTAAAGGCAATGCCTGCAGGTCTACTTTTTGTCCCCTAGCTGTTTCCATACAACTCAAGAATACATTATTTCACCCCATAGAAATCCTTCATACTATCTTTGCGCACAGAGCCAGTTTTTGACAACATATACAATGTGCAAATAGGAAAAATGGCCTGTACTTGACTACTCACAGTGCAATGAAAACCTTGCTTCTTTTCGTTTCAGTGTTTCAAAAAAATTGAATAAATTAATACCTGCCAAGAATGAACTCACTAGGCTGAGGTATGGCATCAAAAAGTTTTAAACGTCATAAAAAATAAAAAAGAGAACGGATTTATAGACCAGATATTCTGTTTCTCTAAAGAATTAGAATGGTTTCGACGACAAGCAGGATGTGACAAAATCTTGAGAGTATAAAAGGATGCACTGCAAAAAATGTTTCAAGTTGTAATCTTCCCCTCTCATTACAGTGTGCTTTGGATTTTTTAAACCTTGTTATCGCAACAGTTAGACAAAAAGACCAATCTTGTTTTTTAAATTTGCTGGTATGACACTTGCAAAATGACGTTTACAACTATTTACAGCAAGTTTATGTGTGTCTGTGGAGTAGATACCGTTCTTCCAGCAGAAAAGAAAAACAAAAAAACAGTAGATTAATAATTTTTTACAGCTTTTTCTTCTATTCACACGCTATAACATGTTCTTTTTGACACGACCATCACAAAAATATGCTATTCTTCTCACTGAGTTGGTTATATGCAGTGACTTGGAATAATATGTACAGCTACATTTCTTTTTCTCAAGTTTGAATTCACAATGTAGTATATGAAATTTTCATTATAGCATATATATATATTTCTAAACAACAAAAACAACACTTATAAAAAAGGACCATAAAAATATTGAAGTCCTCTTTGTATTGCCCAAAAATAGGTAATTATGGTTAACAATGAGACATCACAAGAAATGAAACGGCTACTAAGATTATTACTTAGATACCTTCTTGAAATTTTCTTTCATTTTTTTCTTCGAGTTTTCCACATTTTGAACATTTTTTGGTGGAAAGACTCAGTTTAGACATCCAATACCTTTTCATACAAAGATGTCTTGCAAATATTCTTGGCTAAAACCACTTCATAAAATCTCCAGAAAACAAACTCAAACATTTACACAAAAAGTCAATCAAATAAAGAGTCACAAAAATAAAAGGATTGAAACTAAAAGGACATTGCTAAAACCTAGCTGAAAATGCTAACAACAGAGGAAGAGTATTGGGTGAATGAAACAGACCAAACCAGGTTGTAAAGGTATAGGAGGTTTGGATTATAGTACAGCAGTTGTTTCTTTTTATGAGATGACGAACATTTGCCTTTCTTCTTCTTCTTCTTCTTCATGTGGTTTTTCTGAGACTTTTCGCTCATTTTTTCTTGCTTTCGTCCGTTCGTAGGTGGTATTTTTTGCCTGA
>KN485334.1:38667-51167 GCA_000787095.1 Periophthalmodon schlosseri | reverse complement strand
AAGCAACATTGTCAATGGCAAAAGTCAACACAATGAGAGCAGTTACGAATGTATTAACTTATATTAACATGTATTACTTCATCATGGTATGGAAACACTGTGTCTTAAAATAGATAGATAAATAGAAAGATAGAAAGCAAAATAGAAATATAGATAAATAGATAGATAGATGGACAGATAGATACCTTATTGATCCTGAAAGATTATAACTTGTATTTTTGAGAATATCACACCATTGTCCACTGTAACTTACTAAATAATAAACAGTGTGCTACAGTTTATACATTTCAAATGTCAATAGTGCATACAAAATCTAACCATGACAATTGGAGAACTGCTACTGAATGCCTTTTTAAGCGGAAGCATACTACAATACTGTTATTAAGGATGAGTGCAAAAAGAACATTCAGTTTTATTTTCTAAGACGCAGTAAGTGATGTGTGTGTACAGAAATGATCATGTTGTGAATTGCCTAATTGACATGTGTGTTATATTTTGATTCACTGTAGCATGTCACCCCACTAAAATCTAGCTCAATACATTTCTCATTTCAAAGCTATATTCTTGGATAACATACCTGAAGAAAGCTGTCAATTAGCATCAAAGAGACTCCCAGCAACAATCAATAATCCATTTAAAGCTGACCAGCAGCATCAGTAGATATTGTTATTTATTGATAACAGGAGAGCCCTAAGTGTTCGGAGCACGTTTTCTCTGGCCTCTTTGTACAGATCCCTCTTTTGACACAGATGGCGGATTATCAACAGTTTAGCAAATGTCATTCAGCAATAAGTCTTGGTGACATTCATTGCTCACCCCCTTAATCTGAGAGAAGCTGCTCATATAAAGGAGTGCAATTAAAAGAAAACGTCCCCCTCTCCGCACCTCTTTGATAACGTGGCTAATCTACTCGGGCTGACTCAGATTGGCGACTTTACCATAGCTGGGATTCCCTTTAGCTTTGTGTGTGTGTTTTTTTATTTGGTTCCTGGAGCGAGCATTAGCCCTTTTCAAAGGCACTTCACCTCCGCCCATTCACAGTGAGGCAGTCCACTTGTGCCAAATGGAACGTAAGCCGGCGCTGCGTCGCTCTCTACGCCAGTGCTTTTTGTCACTCTGATCTTCGCGTGCCCACTCATCAAATTATAGGCTCCAAATACGGCAGGCTTCCCACGTAACGTCACATAATGGCTGACACATTGAACAAAGCCCGAGAACCAATCATTGCATTTACTTCACTTAGACAAATGTCAAAGCAAATTGATTGGCCTCGCTAATGAGGAGAACCAGATCAATCGAATAATTATAATAAGGGAGAAAAAACATTTGACAACAGCACAAGATGTGTTATTGGAAATATGTGAGGAGTCCATCCAAAATGTGTCACCAGTTCAGAGGAGTACGGAGGCAGGAGCCAGGAGCTGTCAGCGGTGAAATAGTGCTGCCATAACACTATTTACACAGACGCGTTTACATTTGTACTCAGTGTTTCATTTGACATAATGTGGAGCTAATAATACTGAATATACACTTTAGACTGCATTAGACTGTGAAGAACCAATTTCAATTCAGAACATTGACAATGACACTGTTAATGCTATACCCACTGTAAAGATTTGCCATACTGAATTACACTACTGAATTGAGTCCCAAATTCAAAATCTTTTTTGTGCATTTCATTCATGTGTTAGACTATCATTATGTTCTATTGCAAGGAAATTACCTCATAAATATGTGTAATTAATAATGATATGAGGCGGCACTTTGTATAGAACAAGATATTGTCATTATCTATTTTAATGTAACGCCAGAAACTACATTGTACGAACTAAAGGACGACATCGAGGAACAAAACACATTAATGGTTCTTTTGCTCTGATACACCTGAAAACATGACAAAAATATGTGACAAAAGTATGGTGACTGTGCATTATAACGTGTAACTTTGGGTGTAGCCTGAGCACATATTTTACTTGTACATTTCTCTACACTACCCCTTGCTCTTGCCTTTTTTCCTAAAGTTTCTGAGTTGCAGGTGTGTTGTGGCAGGCTTGTGTAAAAAGTGGCTGGCTTGTGTGGAGGCAGGCAGCTGGATCAGTCTCTCTGTGTCTCACTCTGAGCCATATATTTTCATCAGCGTTCACCTGATGCACTGTGCAGGACTGGACCGGGCAGAGCAGACTCACAGCTGCACCACTATCACCCATCATATCACCCACCGCCCTACTATTAATATTCACACAATCTATCCAGAACAATGGCCCTTTCTTGGACTCCCTTTTTTCCACTGGCCACTAATTGGATGTAATTACTCATCTACAAAACAAATGAGTGTGTTGAGGTTGCCTTGGAGACTAGATCAGGGTACCCAACAGTGCGCATCGTTCGTGGGGCTTCATTTATACTGATAATTATCTGCCCATGCCCCCACTGCCTCTGCTGCCTCCTGCCCTGGGTGACCAAAGCCGCAGCGTGGCAATAGAACGGGGGTGTCTCGCAGTCATCTGTTACTGACATCATCGGGGTGGCACTCTTTAAGTGGATAAATGCCCCGAGCTGGGTCCCACTTTGCCAGGTGACTGCCTTTAAGGAGGATCCACAGAGCTTGAAAGCACTGCCGCTCCCGTTTAGCTCCGAGTTGGAAAATAAAACTAATCAGGCTGATGATAAAATATAGCACTGCACAATGGCCTGGAGAGATTCGAATGGTTAAATATATGGTCAGGAGTTTGCAAGTTTGTACAATACCAACTTTTTTACTTGCGCAGTTAGCGATCCAAGTTTTGGGGACATTTTGAAGTAAGGATGTTTTTCTAGGACTCTCCATGAACGACAGAAATATACAAGTAAATAATATATAAAATACAGTGTGCCTAGTCTTAAGGACAGCGCAGTGTTAAACTCAGCCATGGAGAAGACATTTTGTGTGTGACTGTGAGCAACTTTTGGTGATTTTTCAGGAAATTTTAATACTGGATCATGAAATAATTTAAGTACAAACTGATTGCCCAAATGAACAAAAAAGTCGGAAGACTGCAAGAGAGGGGGATTGCCTTAGCTGTGGTCTTTTCCTACAATTTTGAAAAATAGCCCTTGTCCAGAGAAGGTCCAATTCAAGACACTGGAATCAACATGGGATCAAACTGAAACTATTCACAGGATGATAAAGCTACACACACTATATAGATATATTAAAGAACAGCTTTGATTGGATGGGCACAAATAAAAAGTCACTGGACTGTCAATGGCACTATGAGTATATCTTTCAAACCCTTTAATTAGAGTGTTCTTTTGGAAACAAAGGCTTGTGCGCTTCCTACAAGTCTGAGGGAAAGTGCAGTTTAAGCAGTGGATCAATGAAGTAGCTTGTTCTACTGCTGTGACTAGTTATTTTTGTAACACAGTGCGACTGGTGTTTCTCAGAATTATTCACACTCCACAGTATCAGAGGCACAGCACACACTCCAGCGCTCTGAACGCTAAAATCACAACTACAGCGTCATGACCATGAAAGATCCACCAGTGTTTCGGATAATACCATCTGCTCACTGCCTCCTACTGAGTTACATTAAACAACTCTCTACAATATATCTGACTCCCCGGCTTGGGACAAAATGTGTTTTTCTTTTTCAAAGTGCTAGAGCAAAAGGATATAGTGGTATACATTTAGTGGGACACACAAGTTGAACATTTGAACCATTTATCATGTTCAAACAGTGGTGACAGAATGAATTTTGGGACATCTTAAGTTTTTAAAAATGACTCAGTTCTATAATCGATATGTTGTCTATTTACAGAATGTAAATAGACAACATATCGATTGTGTTTTTGTATAGTTTTTAAAGGTCCTGTACTCGATTTTTCCCCATGTATTTGAGCAAAATTTGTCTTGCCCCAGTACAGATATATTGCATAAGCAGCAGAGGTCAAAATAAGTCCACTGTTTACTGTCTCTAATTAGAAAGTAATTTACTGTCCGATAATCAGTAAGTACGTGTTAGCATGCTAGTTGTTGCTAGCTTTATTGTCACAGCAAAACTCTGTACTGTTCTCTAAGGGTTGTGAAAAGCATTTAGAAACTCATTGCAATAATTTGGAATGCTTAAGGTAAGGAATAACTTTGGATCACTGCAAAACCGTTGAAATGAACTAGTCCTGTTTTTCATGTTTCTAACACCGTAAAAATCAGGTACAGCTCTGTCAGTGGGGTCTTGGCTAAACACAGCTTTAATAACAGTTATTATTATTTTTATAGTCACTCTCACTATCTTTTGTCTTCTAAAAGTACAATATTCCATGATACCTTTACGTCATTCAATTCTATTTTCCATCTTGTCTGTCTCTCAACCATCATTCCCGTAATGAAAATGATCTGTCTAATACAACAATAAAAAATCTGGATAACAAAAGCAGCACATGTGATCTAAACAATAGTATTAACAAAACTGGCAGATTAATCCATTCACACGCTCCACAAAGCAGCCCCCCTGAATACATATGAATTAGCCTGCTCTTTCGGCAGTCAACAACCAGGTCGTCCTGGGAATACGCGCGTCTAAAAATCTATTCCCAACAGTTGATTTTCTCATATCTGCATGGAGCAAGTCAGTCCCCCGTCGCCCTCCGCGCCAACCCCTCAGAGGCCATCAAACCACATCACTCCAACACAAGATGTCAATAAACCTGACATGGCTGCTGCTCAAATTAGCTTCGAATCTTAGTGCTGTACCATAATTAGCTTTTCCCCATTTTCACCAATGTCATTTAAAAATAGCGTGAAAGGAAAAGAAGTAACAGCTCTTTTGCTGTCTAGCCTTGCCTTCACTTTCCATTTGAAATAATCTTTTCTGAATGAATGGCTGAGTAATTAACAGCACTAGACACCCTATTCAGAGAGCACCGACATTTCATAAATAATACATATTTAATGTCTTGTCATTTTGTGTTCACAGAAGCTTGGCTAATGAATTTTAACAGATGATTTCTTTGTGCTTTTACACACTCATACTTAGGCTTGCATTTTTATTTATTAGTATTGTCTATCTTTTCATTTTATGCCCTCTCGTCTTCACTGACGGACAAACTGAACAGAGCTATTGATTTGTACGTTCTTATCTGGGCATTGGTTGAGGAGAAGTTACATCAGGGCGAAGGACTGACACTGGAACAATATGCAACAGTGTGGTAAATCAGTGCAACTCATTTACTTCAGAGGCGAGGAGGTGCGGGCTGTGGAGACGCAAATGCAGATTTGGCTGTATGTGGCTCTGCTCCGGCCCAGCGCAGAAAGGCCAAGCAGTTATCGACAGTCGCCCCAGATTATCCCATTGTGAGGAGGCACGCAGCTGACAGCGCTGGCCTTTCGCTTTGGACACACCATTTTTTTCTCCGACATGCCTGGTCAAGCCTGCATGGAGTGAAGAAGAGCCCACAAGCGACACTGGTAGCATTTAATGACCGCAATGAATTATATCTAATATCTCTCAGTCATGTTATCTCCTTCAACAACTGTAACGTTTGAGAATTATTTTTAGTTAGAGGCGGCTTTGCGAATCATGCTTAGATTTCAAAATGGTAAAACAGACTACTGATTGCAAGTCCTAACATCAAGTGTCTTTGAAAGGCTAAAAATATATAGTATCATTCAATATTGATAAATAGAGCAGAAAAGAATTGGGTGATCTAAAAGAAGCATGAGAAAGAGTGACAGCACTGTGACTATTGACAGCCTGCTTGTGGTCAACAATGTGAACATTCAAACTGCAAGGGCAAAAAAATTGTTTCACTTTTGATGCAGTCCCAGGGAGACAACAATGAGCTGTGCATACTGGCAAATTGTAAAATTCTATATAGTGTCTATAGTGTCTATAGTGAAAAGACATAATTTGGCTCTCACATTTTAAGACAAGTTTTAGTTAGCAAAAAATGCATTGTGGACACTATTAACCAGTAGCAGATCGTGGCTTTGAGACCTGGACCAGCAGCCCATATTAACAGATACGTAGGTCTACAGATGCCAAAGCGACCATATACAGCCTCTCAGCCCGTGTGCTCACCTGCGGAGCTGCACTGGAGGAGGCACTGAGGCAGGACTGAGCCAACCCAGTTTAATGCATGTAGAACACACGCACTGCTGATTCTACACAGCATTTAGTGCATTTGTTGACTACACTGACTACCTTACTGCTTAAAAGCACAAAATACCCATCACAATGCATCAGTTGATTGAAATGGCCACACAAGTGCACAGGCCGAGTCGGAACGCATATGCACATCACCGTCAACAACTGGACATAACTATAACGAACATGTTTTAACTGTTTTCTCATTAGGCTATAATCCAAGTTCCTGCACATAGACCGTATGATACACCAGCACCTCACTCACTGCTGCTGTCTTCCCCAGACGAGTACTTTCACACATGTTGCCTACATGTCGCCATCCGATGTGTGATCCAACCATGAAGTATAAATCCACGAATCCAACAGTTCATTCATTCTGTGCTCAATGAGGTCTGAGTGTCAGTAAATCCTTGACTATAGTAGCCTGGTTGTTTTAGATGCTCTTCTGAACATTTCATTACAACTAACATAGGTAACAAACATAAACTGTTCCTCTTTGAAAAATAATCCCATTATTTCCAAATGAAAGCATATTCTATCTTTTTCTTTCAAACTCCAACAAAAATGAAACAGTCTAACAGACTAGCGCTATAGTCACTCAGGCAGACAAACAATCTGGCGCCAACTAGTGGCCTGTACAGTGATGACAGGACAGGGCCAGGCCCAGCACTGAGCACACAGATGACCTGGGCAGGACTAAGCCAATGCAGCAGTACTGGTGTCTGTATGTCAGTCAACTGCGAAGGGACAATCTGATTGGTCAGTTTTAATGCTAGGGCCAGCAGCTTGCAAACAAAAGGTCCAAGGAAAGAGACGGCATTTCTACACGTGTAACTCCCAAAATACTATCAAATCTGATATGGCACTCATATTTATGTTATCTAGTGATTTAATTAATGTAATAAAATCATTAGTTTTAGACTTTTTTCTGAAATGTCAGGGCCAGCAGGGACGGCACACCACTGCTATTAACAAATGAGTCTTCACCATCAAATAATCTATTAAATGCAAAACAATGAACACAATTAACAATCAAGTGCTATAAATACTGATAAATGCACATTAAAGTGATGAAAACCCTCACTTATTCTTGTAAACAGTCTCTGCCTTATGTGCCCAATAATATTTCTAAGGATACTGGGTTTTCATATAGTGCATTACACTGACTTGCATCATGGTATTATGGTCGTACTTACGGCACATCCACCTGATCGGCTCAGTGCCCACAAAATGTCTGTCTGCTTCAGCTCCATAAACAGTGCTGCTGCCAGGGCTGCCTCCTCTTCTTCTCAGAGCCTCAACAATTGATTTGTTTACAGTACTGCCCTACAGCATTTATAATCAAAGTTTACTCATCAGTTCAATGTGGATTAGCACAGTCTCACATTCACTGTGAATTTAACAACACTGGCTGTGAATACAAAGTACCTACATGAGATACAGATGTGTGTATGATTTTTATTCAACTATTCAACTATATTTGAACAGGGAATACAACCTTTTTTAAACTAAGATATGGGGATCTTATTTATGAAGTCTTTGATTTATGCCAAAACAATTACACTACTACATTTTTGCTCTACTGCTGATAAAATTGTATATTCACCCACCAAATAGAGAAGCTCCTTTATTAACAGAAATCAGTAAAATTGCAGGCTGTGATTGCCTTGTTTAAGCTTTGGAGAGATTACTCAAAATATGTCCTCATTTTATAAGTAATCTGCAGATAAAACTCCTGTTTTAAACACTGCAAAAGTTGTGTTAAAGCCTTTTTAAGAGCCATGACGCGTTCTGGTGTGCGTTGGCCTTTACTTAAGTGTGTGACAAACGCAGTGCAGTGTTCTTCCACAGACAGAGTGTGGTCCCCTGGAGGGCAGAGCGCTCTGGTCCCTGAGGCCTGAGCTGCAGCTCGGAGCATCTGCTCCCCACAGCTGTGAGCTGAGCCCGGGCCGCACACAGGGACAGTCTGCCCTCTGAGCGCCACACCTCTCCACGGGAACACACACTCATACAGACACAAAGAAAGCACAGGCACTTTGCTTAAGATGTTGCACTAAATACACCAAAAGCTCTACAACACCCACATGCTTTTATTTTGTTTGAGCCACTGCCACATACTATAATAACAGCAACAATATTATAACCTGACCAGTCCAACCAATACCAAAACCAGATATAATGGCCTGCCCACACTCAAGACTTAGACTCAAGTTGTTTAAAGAAGGTTTAACGCTACCTGCCAACGGATTATAAAATATCAATTTATTACTTCATTTTGCCATTGTCTCTTGTATAAATCTATAAATAACTGGAAAAGCAGAGGTGTTGTGAAACTTTTGACCGGCGTGTACATGTAGAGCACTTGTGGCCTCAGAGCACAGATTAACATCAGGACAAATAGGCCTGAGCTGACAAAGAGCCATATTGATCTATCTTAGAGCAGCAGCCAATCAGACGCGGCGCTCCCAGGCACCATGGCACCACACATGCCTTATTTGGTCTACATTGATAATGATCTTAATTTGGAAATGTCTGTCACACGAGCTGCTGTGTTTTTTCAGAGGAGAAAAGAGATAAGTGAGAGGAGCGAGTTTGAGGAGAACAAAGGAGAGGTGGGTTGAGTGGCAAACACTGACATTGGAGTATTTTGTATTAAGTTAAGTGAAAACATAACAACAAACATAGCAAAAATAATGTTTAACTAGTAATATCAGTAGCTGCATTATCAAGCAGAGGCCAATTTGACACAATTTGACATGAACTTTTTTTGCTTTCTGTGACACTTTTCTTTTATTCTTTTACAGTATTTATTGCTCAAAATTGCTTAAATGTCTAGACAGGGATCAAATCTTACATGGCTTACAATATTATACTTAGGACTGGTTAATAATAGTGTTATTATCAAGCCCTGAACTCCTCACTATCCACCTTTTATAACTTAAAGGGCTCAATAGCTAAAAAGCCGCTCACACATACATTTTCCCCAGCAGCTGAGTTTGTGCACATCACTGACTGACTGAAGCCAATTTAGGCACTGCACACCTGAGTCCAAGCTTGCACACGGCCCTCTCTCTTTCTCTCCCCTACCCTCCCTCCCCCATTCTCTCTCTTCCTCTCTGCCCTCTTCTCCCCATCCCTCTCTCTCTGATGTCTAAAAGCGGCAGAATGGGCTGTGTCTGTGTACACTGCAGGTAAGGCCCACATCTAAGCGTGACATTTGAGCTGTGCTGGAGCTCACAGGGACACAGAACACTCCAGCCGAGTGGAGTGACACCTGTGAAGTTCACTCTGTCACCTGCATCTGCATCAGCTGCATTTTACTGCCGCCTTTCATCTGACAAGCACACTGCACAGCGCCTACGTGGACTCAAGATGGAGAGGGCTGGCAGGCTGCAGAGGACAGGCCACAAAGCAGTCACAGAAGAAATATCCAGGAAAAATACTGTTTATATAGTTGTATAATCGACATAAATGTGTTATTTTGGTAACTCAACGTTGTTTCATGGAGTATTGTCAAAAATCTAATAACAACACTGTTTCTTGTCCTTGTGGGGGTCTGTGTAATCCCTCAGACGTCCGCGTAGGTTTCATCGCTAAAGAAAATTTTATTCTGTCAACTGAACAAAATGTTTTGGAGTGAGTACGTTTCGCCACTCATCCAAGAGGCTTCTTCAGTTGTGCCAGGTTACTGGAAGGTCACTGCCTTATATCTGTCTGAAGGGAGGAGCTAACTACAATGAAACCAACACTCCCTAGTTGTGTTGAGTAAGAAGTCCAGTTGACAGAATAACATTGTCTTTGCGATGTTCTTGTGGGGAAATGCATCTTATTTAAATCTGCTTAAATTCCTATGGGACAATAGGCCAGGTCATAGCTGTACTCTTCTAGGTTTCACAAACACAAGATTTTGACATACTTTATAATAAATAACTTGTGTGGTTATTGATTTATTTTATTTGATATTTTTGCTGTCATTGTAGCACTACTTTTGGGAACTACAGATTCTCATAAAGTGTAACTCATCAGTGCTTAAGCCCCTTTTTCAAATGTAAATGTGAGAAAACATCTCACAAGCTCATTTACTACATGTGTGCACAATGCTGTGGCACGACATCTTGTCCCATCTGTAAACACTGCTAATGATAATAATTTAGCATAGATTTTAGATTATTATTATGCTGAAGTAGGATAAATGTGTCAAATTAACTGAAGAAATTATTTATGCATGACTATAGAAATTAATTGCCAAAATCTGAAAAACTGAATGCGATCCCAGAATGACAATTCTGCCTCTTTGAGCAATACAAGTTTCCCTGGAGAACTTTAAAAGCTGGTGGAGAGCCTGCATCTTCAAAAGCTGTCTTATTATGGCGCGCTGCACGGCCCTATCTGGAGTGAGTGCCACAGAGAGGAGTCCAAAATATACCTTGTCATCATCTGGGCCGGACCGTCAGAGAGAGAGAGAGAGAGAGAGAGTAAGGGAGAGAGAAAAAGAGAGGAGCAACAGAGAGAGTAAGGGGAGAGGGAGGAGAGAGAAAGAGAGAGAAAAGAAAGAGGGTAGAGAGAGAGAATAGAGCGACAGAGTAAGAGAGAAAAGAGGAGGGAGAGAGGCAGTAATGGAAAGAGAGAGAAAGGGGGAAGAGAGAGAGAGAGAGAGAGAAAGAAAGAGAAGAGAGAGAGGTAAAGAGAGAGAAAAAGTGTGCAATGTTATTTTATGTGTTGAACTCTGCAGGCACAATCAAAGTTCCCTCTGCAAAAATGTCTCCCAAGTTTAGAAGCAGCTCGGTGCATTTACCTGTGACAAATAGTGCACAAGGAGGTATTATGGACTGTTGAGAAATGTCTCTATAGCACAAACAGGATGAGATTTTGAATGTTGTGCAAGCGGCTTTGTCTACTGTGACTAAATGACAACACTGACACATTAAGAACCGAAATATTTACACAGTTTTGCCTAATGTCAGAATTTTTTAAATCAACAATAATAATTTAAAATACTGAGGGGTGAAAATCAGAGTTGACATTTAGGGACATTGGAGCAACATTGGAGTGTCTCTTGTCCTTTTTCTTTAAAGCCCTTGACATTTTATTTTGTGACCTGGGGACATTTTATTAAAACTTATTTACATAAACGTATTTATTCTGGTTGGCTATATGGTGGCATTTATTTTTTATAATGCATACTTTCTTCACTTTGACTACACAGAAAATTATATTTATAACCCTTGGGCAGATCACATAATATAAAAAATATTGTTATGGGTAATGATTTAAAATTAATATCAACATAATGTGTATTTTAATGTTAATGCAACAACTTTCAATAACTTGCTGACCCTCTCTACAGTCAGTGTTGGGAAGTATACTTAAAAATGTATTTAGTTACAGAATACTGAATATCTGCTTTAAAATGTATTTTGTAACATTTCTGTATCATTACGGTAACAGTACGGTATTCTGAATACTTACTTTTGCTTTATTATTGTGTAAAAAACCACAAATGCCACAAGCATGCTAATACCATGTCGTTCAAAGTACCACAACGTGATATGATATTCTGAATACATATCCCGGTACATATTTAGTTACTTCCCAACACTGTCCTATTGCTCTGTGAAAACTGCAGGTGGAGTCAAAACCCACTGCTGCCCATGCGCCTCATCTCCTTCTAAAATCACCTTTTAAATGACAGACACAATCCAGACCTCTCCATTCCCTATCTGCACTGCGATTTGGGCCCAGCGCGTGCTACAAATGAATTCACAGCGTCGAGGTGCAGCGACGTCCCCAAACGACAAGACAGGAAGGTCAAACGGTCTGTGTCCTCTGTTCTGCACACGGCACTACCAGAGAGGAGAGCGGAGCTGAGCACATCACTCTTTGGAGTATGCTATTAGCACTATTGAAAACACTACAATAAATCATCTGCAAATCTAAATCAATCATTTTTGATGGGCTAAAAATACACCGGGCTGAGAGCTATTGACTGCAGCTGCGGCGGGCTATTGTGAAGCAGATATTGTGAAGGCCTCTACAAGAAATAGTGAGCTAATGACTAGGAATAATGGCAATAATAGCATCATAATACGCTAATAGGTGTATTGAGATGCATTGTATTTGAGCTTATTTTGAGACAGCATGAGACAGCGCAAGGAAATTACCAAGCCATATATTTTAAAGTGCTTTGTTAAAAAAGTCTAAAAGCAGCCATGATGTCAGTGTTTACCAGTCTAACCCTTCATCTTCGTCACCCTCCTCCAAGCCCCTCGGTTCATAATCATTTACTTGTCTCTTCCTCCATTTGCAGCTGTCAGAATTAAACTGTACATAATGGTTGCTATCACGTCTTGCTTGCTTCCTGGCTGCTGCCGACGACGC
>KN485334.1:0-38607 GCA_000787095.1 Periophthalmodon schlosseri | reverse complement strand
AGTGATGTTTTAGTGAAATTGTTTCCAGTAAATTGTTTGTTTTGAAAATTTAGAATGGTAGAAACCGAAGTGAGAAAAAGAGCATCTGATTGGCCTGTTCACTTGATTTAAGTTCATATGAGGACGGTGGAAAGTTACACGTGGACATCAAAGTGTTAATACTGAGGTAACGTACTTAAAATGGTAATGTCTGGAAGTACCAGTTTATGTTTATCTTGTGTTGTTATTCAACTCAAGGTCAAGAAAGGTGCTATCCCAGGTGCACAAAAAGCTGTGTCTCTGTGTAATAATGTAAATAAAAATGCAGCAGCCTAATGAGATGTAAATTAGATCATAAAAAAATAATCAGAAAATTAGATCCAGTTATACACTTGTGATAGTTTAACATTGGTTAAAATATTGTAAAACATAAAAAGTTCAACAAGTCCATTCCCAGTCTTTTTTGTAGATTGCTATCAAAATAAATGTTTGTTTTTTATGTAATAGCTTCTATTATGTGTTTTCATTTTTATTCTTTAATGAACTATGCCAGCCGACCCTTTCATTTTTAATGACACTTTCCACAGTATTCAGCATTTTTATTGTGCATGTACTACTATCGATCATTATTACAGCTCATATCTTTTTGTTTTCCTTTGTGAGTGAGACAATGCTTGTATAAGGCAGTCAAGAAAACTCCTATTGACAGCTATTGGATTTACAGTTGTACGGGTGGAAAAAGCAGCAGCTCTAAATGAAGCCAACAAGTCAATCAATGCTGAGTTAAAGACAGTGAAACAGCATCTTGCTGCTGTTCTCTTCAGTGTGGGAACAGGCAGAAAGATACTATACTATTGGTTGGTTTGGTTGAATTAGTTAAGTGTTGATTTGTCTTAAGCCATCTGATCTTAAGAAAGCTGTTTAAGGTCAAAGCTCACAGGTATTTCACTAAAATAATTTGGCGCACTATGTAACTTTTTTGGTGGAGAGGCTTCCACCTGCTTGTCTCCATGGAGATGTTATTGTTTTGCCTAGATTATGGCTCAGTACGTAGTATGGCATTGGAATGGCATTAATCTCAACTATCTTGCGTGTGTTTATAACAGTCAAAAAACCTTGAAAAACATCCAATTTTATACTTGCTCTGGTAGCATCACCTGCTTATCCAGAGGTTTCAGAATGGTGAAAAATTAGGACAGTTGCCATAACAATAAACTCTTTAAAACTAAATACATCTATCTTTTGAATGATATAAAGTCCTCAAAATGTCACCTATAACAGTAAGCTGAAACTCACGAAAAGATATAGTTTAATGCCTTACTGAGGAATATTCGCAACGCAAAATAATACCATCTCCAAAGTGAAAAGCAGGTGGCATCAGAAACTGCAGCTTTAAGCAAGTTATAAAGTAGAAGTAATGGAACAACAAATTAGACTTAAACTTAGATACAAAATAAGAAATGTGTGTATACATAATTATGTTTTTCTCATGGTCCATCTATAACATCACACAGCCCTGGGTCCACTTCACACAGTACAACTTTGGACTGGCTCAATATTAAGACATACACGTCTAAATTACACAAATCATTTAAAAAGTGTAATAAGCTAAAAGGTGGAATTAACTGGCTGTTCGCTTGTGTAATATTTCTGCATGTTAATTATAACCTGGGGTTTTTAGACGAGAGAACCCTCTAAAGTTAAGTGATTAAGTGAAAGTGCAATTAATATTAAAACCTAGATTTCACTTGGCTTCATAATTTCCCCCCAGAGTGTGTTTGAAAGGCACCAGATGCAACAGTTGCTAATATAAAGTCAGCACAGTGATGCAGTGAGTGTATGCAACATTTTGAGTTAGTATAAAGTTCAAACTCAGGTCTTCAGCGTCACTCATTCATTCAAGTTTAGAGAAACTAAAATGACAAATTCCCTACTGAACCCAAATGCATCTTTGAAAACACCAATCACGTGGGTAAAATGGGCCAACTAGCAGGAGCTTACACAACGACCACAACCATTCATGTCAAAATAAGCCCAAATTAGTTTCAAATTGTTTAGTAACCACTATGTGGTGACAATCTAGGTGTGAATGTAGAAACAATATGATGAAAACACACACAATTAAGTGAAATATTACTATTGTGTGAACACATTTAAAGCTAATAAAGGTTTGCATAGCAAGTATGCTATACTTTAACATGTGCACTTGTACATCTACAATACAAACAATACAAAACAATGTTAGCATGTACTGATGCTGTGTGCACAAGTTACTATCAGAATTACCAGATAATTGAAGTAATAGTATTCATTAGAAACTGTATTAGAATCATTTGTATGTGTTTGTACTATGTACATTAGAGTGTAATCTATATGTTATATGTTCTTAGAAGTTTGGTGATTATTCATGATTAAATGAACTAAAGGTGCATTATGTAACTTTTCTAGTGGATGGCCCGCCACCTACTTGACTCTATGGAGATGTACTTTTTTGCCAAGAATGTTTAAGCATAAAACTTATCTGTCTAGCATTTATTTCATAATGGGTTTATTTAGTGTTCAAAATACCATGAAAACGATTAATTCTCTACAGAGCAGTATCTTGGCCTCTTGGTGTCACCTGATTGTTTCCATGGATATAGATAAATTTAATGCTATAGTATTGAACATATACACACAAACAATAACATCTTCATGGAGACAAGCAGATGGAGCCCCCCTACCAGAAAAGCTGCACCTTTAAGCAGTAGAGTAGACTATGCTGTATTAGTGTTTATGAACAGCAAAGTTAATAGAAAAGGTTTGTGTAGGAGGTTTACATTTCTTTGAAACATGTGGAGTAGTAGATGTGTGACCATCTATGGGTATGCAGCGGAAACATTATAAAACAATCTTAGTAGTAGTATTCAGAAAATGTGTTGGAATCATTTGTTTGTCTACATCTTTAGAATGTTACCTATGTGTTCTTATGTGGAGCTGTTGGTTTGATGTAAGCACAATATAAAAAGGTATGAGTTTGGTGATTTTGAGTTACTATCAGCCTTACCAGATCATTCAGGTAGTAGTATTCAACAGAAAATGTGTTAGAATCATTTGTGTTTGTCTATATAATTAGTTGGCCATCTATATGTTCTTATATATGCTGCTGGTTTGATGTAAGTGCAATATAAAAAGGTAGGCGATTTTTCATGATTAATAGTTCAGATGTTTCACAAACTGAGCCTGTAGATTACACTGCGCTGTGTTAGATTGTGTATCCGCCTGTATGTGCTGCCCTGTCTATCTGTCTTTAGGAGCGGTGGGTGCAGGGGCCTGGGGGACGGTGTCTATGGGGAGAAGCAGAGAGCAGCAGCCTGCACACAGCACACGGACAGAGCGTTTACCTGGCCCTGCGCTCTGTGGGTACGCCAAGTATCCGCCTCTTCCACGGGCCCCCCTACCTGAGCCACGCGCCGCTGCTACTGCCGCTGCCGCCACCGGTCCGTACGCCGTCGCCGGGAAGCCTATAACAAACACACACACACACATACAGAGGGGCATATGGATGAGTGGATCCCAGTGCGGAGATGCAGCGCTCAGAGCAGAGGATGAAACTATAGCTGTCAGAAGATGGGGGCTGGTGTCAGGGGCGACATCTATCAGCACACTATGTTACAGAAGCCACTGTGATATTCCAAAGCCCTGCAGAGCCACTGATCCACACACAGACTCAAATATGGCCACAAGCAACTCAGCGAGCTTTACACTCTACTACAGATGTTGGAAAATGGGGAATCCTGACAGACTGTGCCAGGGCTGTGCCAATGTCACTGTGCTTTGAATAGACAACTTACCAACTTCTAAAATGATGATTTAACTTCATGAAAAGAACACTGATGCACATATGCAGTCGTACTACTTACAATATCTAATCAGAACCACTTTTGGTAACTGTTCGATGCTGTGATATGAACTTATGCACTCAAAAATGTAGTGCCATTTAAACACATGAATTCAAAGTCAATCCTTAATGCACCATAACGTTATTGTAGGCTTCAGCCATTGCGTAGGCCGTGACCAGATGTGGGGAGCTACTGCTTTTATGGAGTTACATAGAGCATAGCCTTTCACTGATCACTGATGTGGGGCATGTTTTTATTTTGAGTCAAAACAGTACAAAATGTTGACTGTTTTAAAAAACACAGACCATGTAGAAAACTCAAACAGTCTTTTTGAGATTACAGAAATGAACAGGATAGATAACAGAAAATAAGTATTTTTTGTATTCACAATGAATAACAATCATGACATTTTCCTCGCCAACAAACAACAAGAGAATGTGATTTTGGCCACAGTTTTGCAGTCTTTGTAAATTCCCTGATTAGATTAGAGAAAGGCAGTGCGGCTCCAGAGGCTGTTTATGTCACATTCTTTGGAAGAAAGATTATGGCCACTTCTCAGCTGCAAAGACGTCGGCATAATAGTCCCAACTCTGGGGACTCTTCCTGCTTTTTGTACAAGACTGATCCCAATTAGTGCAAGTTTCTATGAAATATAAACCAGCCACTGTTACGCGCCGGGCTCTACAGTCTCCCTCTGGCCAGCTATTTAAGTAGAAGACATACAGATCAGATAGATAACTGTGGAATTACTATTGATTTGTTTTACAGTGATCTGCAGTTACACAAACAAGTGTGGTATTTGTTCCTCTGTGGCAAATGGTGTGTTTAAATATTTACTATTCAAATATGTTTTAGTTAATCTGTTTAATTTAAAGGAAACCTTGACAAATGGGTTACAGAGCATACAAGTATAAATCCCCATCTTAAGCATGCGATTACTCCCACAAATATCAGCCTAATAATCATTCAGTAATTAAGCCAAAGCAGTATCAGTGAATTGTAATTACAATGTTGGCCTTAATGAACACGGTAGCTGGAGGTGGCCTGACGGAGGCTAGTCCAAGCCCTGGGCCCGGCTCCTCTCTCAGCTCACGAATGGTATGTCATTAGCGCTGGTGATGAGATTCCTCACTCTAGGCCTTACACCATCCCTGCCTAATCAGACTCCTAAAATTATCTCCACAGGAAATGCTTTCCTCACCAGATTCCCTCCATTTGAATATGACGTGTTTTTTAAGCTAAGTGTGAGCACTTGTGTGCTTTTCACTTGTGCTTTGGTCCGATTTCCGAGGCTGTGCTTTAGACATTACAAAATGGCACAGGACACCTTAGAGGATTATTTTTTGAATGCTGTGGAGGTGAGAGGAGCATCAGCGGGTGACCTATTTTCCGAGGCAGCCTTATACAGCTCTTCCACCACAAGGGGCTCACACAAAGAGTGATGAGCACAGGCAGAGGAGGAGGTGAGAGGGCAGGGTCAGCCCAGCCACAGCCAAAGAGAAAAACAGAGCTTTTCATCAGGCTCTGAGAAGGAGGTAATTCACAAGTCTGTCCACACAATATGAGCATGAATGTGAGGTGCCATCACGCTGTGACTGCCAGCCAGGTGAAGAAGAAAAAGAAAGGCCACTTTCCCCCAACTGTCTAACAGCTCGGAGCAGAAGAAAAGGGACTGAGGCAGCATGTTCAAAAGGCACGAGGAATCCAAATGACAACAAAAAACAATGAAAGTCAGCTGCATTTTGGCTACACCAGACACCACTAACTACTTCCAACAGCTCAAATTATATCTCTGCCTCTTTTTGTAAAAACACGAATCAGCTCTCACACTATGTTAATGATGTCCACAATATCTTGTGTTTCCTGGTGCCGTCACGTCCTCCCCTCTCTCTCTGGGCTCCCCTCATTGCCTTTGCCATGACACCCCCAGTAGACCCAGTGGCTTGGAAGTTAGTTGCGGGCAAAGTTGTGGTGAGAGATTAACTTTGCAGGATTAGGTGGGTTAATTAATAGATGGCTGCTGCTCATTGTTTTGTGCTCACACTGTAAGAAGCCACCCAAGAGAAGCGCTGCAGCATTAAATCAATTTCATGGCCCTTTTATTACTGAGGAGATAAAGCCAATATTTAGCTTTCAATTCTTCACAATTATTGGGCCCCTGCTTTGCCACTTGAGTGGCTGTGCTTGGCTGGGGACAAGGACACATCTGTTTATGAGCTGCAGAGGCCCGGGGGCTTGGTGTGTGCACTCCCGGGAACTGTCCTCAGCTCCTGTCCTCCCGCCTCACACACTCATGAGCGCGGGAGGAGACAAAACACTGTTGCACATGGAAAACACTTTGTCTTTGCACTTCACCAACAGGAAACCAATACAAATCTACTTAAAACAGCTCAAGGAGCAGTTACTTACACAGGTAGATGAAGGCTGGCAGCCACTGCTAGAAATGAAGTTGGTCTTTAATTTAGTTTATTTAGTTTATACTTTTGTCATACTATAAACGTATATTTAAGTTCAGTTATTCATCAGTCAAAACATACATGCAGCAGACAGGCGTTTAAGTTGGATGTATGCCACAGTTTGACTGTTCTGTAACAATAGCATCCCACTGTTCAGACTTAGAGGTGAGATTGCCAAGGACAGATGCTATAAGGAGGAGTTCTTTTCTGCTGCTACTGGACCAGACTTTGATTGCAGCTTCATGCTTCAACTTGACTTCTTATATTTCTATCCCGGTAGCAGAAAAATCACTGCTACCATTTCTAGTTTGCTTATCTTTACCTTGGGCAGAACATGTTTTATTTAGTTCTGTCAAGCATAGGTTTCTCAATCAGCCTGAGCAGAAACTTAACTCTCAACACAAGTGTAACTTTCTGCCTCTATTCTTTGTGAAGGTGCAGATCATGAGGAGGTGCTTTCTTCCTGTAAAATGCCGTTTTGTTGGGTTCCACTCCCCTTGTTCCTCACTGCACCTGTATTTTGCCAGTCTATGTGAACTTGAGTGCACTGAAGTGGGAGGAGAGGCGCAGTGGGGCAGTGTCAGCGGTGATCAAACCACACTGTGCAATTTTTGTGTCATAGTTTTTCTACGATTTTTTCTCCTCCCGTCTGGTTCCGCCCGCTTGCATAGGCCAGGTCAGAAGCTTTGTTTTCTCTATTACACAACTGTCAGGGTGTCAGTGCTTTTAAAGTGGATAAAAAGAGGAGAGGTGATTGGTCAGAATCCGGGCCCCTCTCCTCATCAGCATGAAATATTCAGCCTAATGTATGGCTGCTGTGTGTGGCCACTAATAATACAATGATTAAAAGGCAGTGTGGCAGGCGCTCATTACAATACATGATTATCCAGCACAGTCAAATGCACCATTACAAGCCAGGCTTAACAGATAAGCCTGCACTTTATTGTCAATATACCAACCATGCGAAAATCTAAGTGGGATTTTAAGCTACTGGTGAAATTATAATGGTATCATAATGGTACAATTTATTTACTTGGAGGTGCTAGTAAAATAGACAATAAAACAATAATAACAGAAAAATAAAAACAAAACAAAAAAAACGCATACACACATAGTAATATATTTTTTGTATAACCCTATTGGCTGTCGACGCCTGCAGTGCACCCTCCCTCATAGGAACCTAACAAACCTGAGGTGGGCTACATATCTAGAACAACAAATAACACGTTTTATTTTAAAGCACATGTCTAGCCAGTCACAGGTCTTTCAGACAAACACTTGCAGACACTCACTGAACCACTAGGAGCGATATGGGCAGTATTTTCTCCTATATTTGCGTCTATAAGGACAACCGGCACCCAGAGTAGCTGAAAAAAACAGATTAACATCAAAAGGACATACTGGCTCTAATCAGAAAGATTGTTGGCAGTCGGCCCAGGTCACAATCTCCCACAATCTCCTTGCCTGCTGCTAACCACTCTGCCACTGACCGCTATTTATTAAATCTTGCATTTCCTTTCTGAAAAGCCAATAACTGTATTACCATAATACACCTCAATGTAAAAATAAACCACATGAATAGATCAATATTTGCCATTTGAATGACTCTGTGGTTGGGAGATCATTTTTGGCACAGGGCTTACCTACATCGCACATGTCACTTTCTCGAGGCCCATTTGATGAAAAGTTGTTACATTATGCATCAATAAGGTCCTATTTGTGTCCCAGCGGGTTGACAACAGCTTGACTGATGTTAATGTAATCTGCGCTGTTCCTTTGGCCCAAAACTGCCAGGCACAGCTCAAACTGCCGCTGACAAAGGAGACCCATCACTCACAGCGCACTCCACTTATTTCAACTAAGAAGACTGTCAACTCCTTAATGCACACAGGGAGTCCAGGGACGGATATGAGCTTTTTGAAGACCCTATGGAGCATCTGAATTTAACTACAGCTTAAAAGCATCCCATAAGTTATGTTCAAGGGGATAGCTACAACTAAATAAGGAACAAGCTGATGAAAATGAATAAACAAGAAGTCTGGAATGAGATTTTGTATGGTGTGAAATATGCATGTAAAATATAGTGCACAGATGTGTTTTAAAACAGACAACTTAAGGTTTGGGCTTACAGCTTTATCTAGTAACTAGAAATTTCCCTTTTTGTCACAGATGGATCTGATGTTTTTATTATTAGAACGTATTCCTACACACAAGAAAAAGCTCCACTATTTAACATCCTGTAGTTACACTTACACTAAATAATTTGGTTCTTAAATTTTAATTCTTTTCGTTACAGACATGCATCCGACAAGCAAAAGAATAGTTATCAACAAATACAGTTGAGAAAGTTTAAATAAAATATAAAATATCAGTAGGTTAAAGAAATAAGTACAATAAGTCTTTATCAGCCAAACCTTGTGTGAAAATAAAATAAATTTAAATTATAAAAATATAGTACCCTTATAATATATTTACATTTTACATATTTGAAAGTTAAAACATGTTTTATGCCCTAATTATGCGGAATATTATAGCCAAAGGAACATTTCCATGGAGACGAGAAGGTTTGTGGAGAATAAAGCCCACTCAGAGTAAAGACACATGTTTCATGTTTTGTTTTTCAGTGCAATAAAAACACCTTAAATGGGAAAAAAGCATTCATTTTAGTCTATTTTTTAGTTAAAAGTTATGCAGTGGGGCTTTAAAATCACTATTGAAATAAATCACTATTGATCTTGACACATGTATTGAAACAACCTCAAGTGTAACTATTAAAGCCCTAATATGTAAAATAGTTCAAACTTATGTTGTCAAGAGTCTGGTATAAAAATATGAAGACTGTCAACTCCAGTTAAGGACTTTCCAAACCCTACCAAGATCAGTCTTGCACACATCCAAATTCAACTTCATCTTGAAAGCCTCCCACCAGCTTTATTTTCAGGGGATATCTTAAAACGTGGCAGCAAAAAATATATTCTAAAGATACAAGAAACTCATTTTCTCTCCTATTTATAATTCCAGTGTGTAAGTGCGATTAGCTAGGGTTAGCGCGCCGGCTCACAGTCCGCATGCATGCTAAGCCGGTTACCACACTTCCTTGGTTTGGTGGACGGTGAAAAAAAGACAAGCCCGCAGCTATAGTCGATTGGAAGGGCAGACGGAGAGAGAGAGACTGTTGCACCAAGAGCAGCAGAGATGAGTGAGACGGATGGAGAAAGCTCTGTGGCTGCAATATCAGTGGAAAAAAAGAAAAAACAAAGGGAATGAGGAGGAGAGGTAGATAAAGCGCTCACGACGCAGGTGTCCAATTCATTCTAGAGGATGCCTGGGTGAAGAAAAATGAGTGGGAGAATGAGATAATACTACGTTTAGAACAAAATGCCACAGCCACACCTTCAACTTAAGTACCGTCACTAAATCAGGATGGTGGATGAGACTGTAGAGGGAAGTTAGCACAGGGCAGGAATGGTGGCAAATGATTGAAATGAATATGATGTACCCCTCCTTGGACCAGATGTTACTGGATTGGTTTGAGCTATCCAACACCTCCAAAAGACAGTAGACTATAAATTAACTTTGTTATGTCGGGCAGTTTGATATTAAAACCCAACCGTGTAACTGTTTAACCAATAAAAGCATGTTTTTTTTTTCATTTTGGATGCAATGAAAATGTTCTTACTGTGAGCAGGCCTTAATCTCCACAAAACTGAGCCATATTTGGCCTAGGAAAAGGTCTTCTCCTGCTTTTTCCATAGTTCCTTTGGCTTTCGAAGTATGGTTTTAACTTTCTATTTCCTTGGAATCATGCAGGTGATATTACACCTCCAGAAAGTTACATGGTGTTGCTTTAAGTTTAAAGTGTATAAACTGATTGACGAGTAGGCTTCAAGAGTATTCTTTTACTACACGCTAAACAATAGAACTTGCCCTATATAGTTAATTACACCATCACAGTTAATTCACTGCTTTGTATGTATTAGCAATGTACCACTCCAGACAAAACAAGTCAAATGTTTTTTTCCTAACTGTAACTTTGTATATATTTTTGTATAACTGATATCCAAAAGCACGCCTCATATTATTAAAAGTATGCAAATGATAGTTTTTTTGTCATTTTGCTGTCAGTGTAACAGAGGGAGAATACACAGCGGAAATAAGCATCTCGATAAGTCAAAGATGTTATGAGCAGTGAGGCACGCTGCCGTCTCACGCACAAGCCGGGATGGAGAAGTGACTCCACTTCACATTCTGCTTCATCAATAACCTTTGATAAGACATAGACACACATAGGGACAAATAAACAAAGAAATATCAAAGTTACAAAAGCAAGAGCCACCTAGCAAGACATCTTTTCATCTCCAGACTGACAAGTGTCCCATTGTCATCATCCTTCAGAGCTACTTTGTTGTTGTTGAAAGCAACTCTGGCTTGTTGTTATCAAAGGCATAAATCACAGAGCAGAAGAGAGCCAGGTGCTTTCATATGAACTGCAGCACATGTTCCTGCCTCACCTCTCCTGTGATCCTGCAGACCCACAGTGCAGCCAGCTCAAAGGCCTGTGCAGCTTTGTCCGGAAGACCCCATTTACATGCACACCTCTAATTCAATTACAATGGGACTAATGCAATACTCCCATTACTGCAACTGGCATGTAAACACCTTAACCAGGTTATCGTGTACTGGCATTACAGCCCTAATCACAGTAAGCATAACTTCATTAGCACAGCTCAGTGGCTTGTCAGTCATTCAAATGAATGTTGCCACATGTATCTCTGCTTTATTTAAGGCCTTTGGATTCGCTGCACACTGTAGAGGTCACACTGAGAGGACAAACACTAAATGGACTGGAGCTGGATCACTGTACATAGTACACACTAAGTATAACACAATAATTGATGTGTTGTACCATACTGTGAAGTCATAAAGATCACACTTTTATGTGTACTTAAGTTTCCAATGTAGTAGTTGCTTAGGAGAGAACGATTTTACATTTGTCTTTAAAAGAGTATTTCACATTTCATCTTGAAATAAGATACAGATTTTCAGTTGAAGGCACAAAATGAGCGGTTTCATCAGTGTGTAGGTGTGGTGTCTGTCTCTGCCATTTTCTGTCTTTCCCATGTATTTCTCCTACAGAAAAGTCCCTCTTTCAGACACAGGGGTTCTGTATGTAATGAAAGCATTTGGCACTCTGATCCTTCAGCAATAAGACTTCTGATTGGGGAAAGAAAAAGTCAATTGCACAAGTGGATTGAGCTGAAAGCATTGCAAAGCCTTGCTTTATGCTAGTAATTGCGCACACATCTTATAGCATTGAAGTAAACGAAAAAGGCCTGAAAGAAGATATATTTGATAAAAGTTTGACTGGGAGATCCTTAAAGGACTGGACAAAATAGCCTCATACTACAGGTAAATTTGTCCTTTCAATGGAAAACATGAATTAAAAGTGTACAAATGAAGCTCTGTGTGCAGAATGGAGTGAGCTGCGATAGGGAACATGATAGCCTCATATCATCTGCTCACATATAGGCAGCTTAGGACAGCTTTGTGCCTTCATAAACCTGATGCCCCGGAGAGGGGAGTGTACTTGAAGGCAATTCTACTGATAAACAGATGAAGCACATACAAGCCTTTCAGTGTGTGCACCTGAAACTCCAGATGTGACAGAGCTGGAGAGACTGACCTTGTCCAACGGTCAGAGGTCACAGGCGTTTGCTCCAAGACACTTAAGCTTGAACTGCCAAAATATCCTGTGGTACTGCAGAGCATAATTTCATTAAAAATTATGAATATGGTATGACACACCAAACACACATGGGAAGATATACAGTTAAATGGTTTTAGTTTCACTTGTACTTAATCCCTTTCAAATATTTTTTTTGATTTAACATTTAGCATTTTAAAATTGTATATATTAAAAATGTATTCAAAATAAAGACTTCAATCAATATACAATCAACAGTCTCATTCAAAATTAAAGAGCAACATTACTCTAATCAAATCTGCCAGCAGGACCAGATTACTTGAACTGACTTCTGATGTATTAAGCCACAAAATAACAAACCCTTTCCCTTCCTGTATTTTAGGACTTGAAGTGAATAACATCCCAACACACAGCTGTGTCATTGACAGAGGTGTGTTCTGTGAGAAAAGCCCATGTCTCTTAGTGCAGTTCTCAGTGACACTAGAGCCATTTCTTTGTAGCTTGAGTGCATGGCGGCGTAGCATCAAAGAGGACAAACTAGGCTCTTTATTGAAGTGTAGCCGCACTTTCGACCTCCTCTTTTGTGCTCTTTGTCATGCACTTCAACAAGAAGAAAACTGCTCCAGCGAAGAGGGAACAGAGCTAAACTTGCAGCGCAACCCCAAAAGCAGACTAAAAAGAAGTCTAATTAGTAATGTGCTGGGTCTGGGTAGATAAAATTCCCACATACAATTTTGTGCAGTGTTTGAAGCTCTATTAGCAATTTGTGACTAAGCGAGAGGAAGGCGACAGGGAGGACGCAGATGTCTGACCTTGCAGTGGTGCTTATGTAATGGTCTGCTTGAGTGCATTTAACTGCAGTGCTCCAACCTGGGATCAGCAAAAGGCAACATATCCCCGCAGTGCAATCTCCTCTCTGCCAGATCAGACTATGAAAAGGTTTCCGAGTGAATCGCTTGTTATGGGCCTGTCCCCACGGAGCCAATCATACTAATTAAACTCGACTACTTAAGCCTCCTCTCATTAGTGTCCAAGTAAACAGCCTTAATTTTTGATGCATTTTAATGGCCATTTCTGGTCATGCTGGGGGGCTGGGGGAAGGCCAGATGAGCGACAGTAGGGGGGTAATTTCAGGTTTGTGCGCAAGAGGAAAGTGAGTGTCCCCTTTTACACAATTCAGAGTAAAATGTATGATTTGTGCCATTTGAACCATGGATTAGATAGATGGACTCCAACCGCATGGCCCCCTACTATTAAGTGAGGATGAGGCAATTTACGCTCCGACATTTTCTTGGTGTGATATACGATCAGCAGTCAGTCTAATAGACAGAACGCTAGCACTGTCATTGGTTTTCAGTATAGTCAAAATAAAAATAAAAAAACACATACAAATAAATTTTATTTATATATGAAATAAGACTGCAATTACTGACTCCTGTCAATCATAACCAATATCTATTTTGGCATCTCATTAAACCACATTTCATGAGAACATACAACAAGAGAAGCAGTTAATATAGAGGTGACTATATATTAGGCAGCGAATATAGTTAATACTTTCTTAACAAAAATATATATATATAGCAAATTGCCATGGATTTGTAAAATGATTCACAAAATATCCCAGATGGCACAAAGATATATCCCAGTGTTATAATTTATATAGACTATTGAATGAATTAATGAACAAACAAACAAACAAACAAACAAATAAATGATTAAATGAAAAAGCTCAACAAAATTCTAAACTTATGTTAATTCAAAGGCAGCTTCACTATGATTGATTTGGTGATATTTATAATCCAGCATATTGGGCAGATAATATCAGAGGAGGTATATGCCTGAAGCTAGTACAAACATGGTCTTATAGCCAAGCACTTCCAGACTTCATTAAATTGTAGCCAGTCCTGTGTTACACAATCCCAGAACTCCAGATAGGGGGGGCAAGTAGGGTAAATATTCCCTGACCCAAAAATAGCCCTTGCTGGCACACACACACAAAGACACGCACACACACATGCTGACTGGAGCTGTAAACAGTGCCCCCTCAATGCAGTTGAGGTTAGTGTTAAAGGGCACATGGCTGACAGTTAACATTCTCACATATATAACTGTACTTGCACTTGCAGGTCCATGCATTAGGCAAAAGGGCGGACGTGAGTGACTGGAGAGCTATTAGCACAGTCAGCGGGAGGCCAGGATTGAAGGATAGAGGCGAGGGAGGGGGCAGCCGGGTAAAGAGCCAGATACTAGCTAACTGGCAGGGCTCGGAGCGGTCGGTCTGTGGGTGGTATCAAAACAACAGGCAGCAGACAGTGAGCACACACACACGCAAGCACACACACGCAAACATGTACACACGGAACCCTCGTCAGCCGGGCCTGGCGCTGCACACCTCCTCCTTTGTCCTGCTGCTTTTCAGCAGTGTCCAGTTATGGTTGCCATGTAGCAGGCAGGACAGCTCCAGTTTCATTTCTACAGCCGCGGTTCAACAGTCAAAACATAATGAGCTTTAGTGTTGCCACTCTGCCTCTTGCAGCAGCTCATCTTCCTCTCTGCAGGAGCCTGGGTCCAGGCCTTACCGCTGCCTCTTTAGTGAGTGACGATGGCCACGCCAACCCACGGTGAGCTGAGGCCTGGCCAAATAAGGTGAGACTCTTTGCCTTTTCTGTGTCTAAAACCTACACCTGTTGAACGATCAGATACATTTGTACACTTGTGTTTACACAAAGAGACATGTGAGAGATGCCCATAAATAACACAAAATGAAGGGCATCTCTTCAGTGTGGAAAGAGTCAGTAAATCTATATTGACATGTACAACCTGAATATCCACGGTGACTCCACGAAAACTTACTATTTCCAACTTTTTCATTTACAATAATACATCTACATCAGTATCACTTCTATCTGTATATTTCAGCTCTCGGATAGAATAAAAATAGTAACATGACTACTTCAAAGTTAGAAAAGTTAAAAGAAAACAAACAACAAACAATTGGTTTTCAAATTGGTCACAGTCTAAATCAGTTTTATTCTTGTAAATAAGTAAATGTAGTCCCTCAAGATAATATTGTAAAAAGCAGCACTTGATGACAAAATCAAAACCCTGTGTGCCGTCTTCATCTAACTGTAAAACATGCTCTCAATCGCAAACCCAGAGTGAAGAGCCCGATATACCGCTAAAATAAGTGTTGGAATGAGAGCATGTTGGCTGTGAAATGGTTGTCCACACATGTTTAGCCATGTAAAAGATTTGAATAAAGCTATTCCAGCTAAATCTTTTTTAAACAAATCCATTTAACCAAAAACTGATCACTTGACTGTCCACATCAGATTTATCCACAGCAAGGCCACTCCTGAAACTGTGCTCCTTTGTAGATAATATAAAAGCTATTAATGTGAGCAGACTTCCTCTAAATCTGCTGCAAAGGTTCCACAGAGCACCATTAATTGAGTTAGGGTGTGGGCTGGGACGAGGCGGGAGCGACACTGCACTCAGAAGTAGACGGGGCATGACATGCAGAGCTGTCCACTGACGTCACAGAGCCACAGTCACTGCTGTCACTGGGAGTGGACTGGAGGCCTGGGGAGCTGCCGACTCTGTATGTGCGATCATGAGGATGACGCTTATGTGCCAAGACACTGAGTCACTCACACAAAGAGCCCCAATTCTCAGAGTACAATTACTTCCACTCTTTTTGGCTATGACAATAGAATTACATAGAACACACCAGTAAGAATACGTTAGGGCATTTGTAAAAATGAAAGCAATAATTACCAAAGACAATTCGTGACAATGTTCAGTATTGATGCTTGACATTAACTATTTGCTCACTGACCACAAAAAAACTACAATCCAACCAAGGGTTTTATCAAGCCTCACTTACAGTAGTAGTTTTGGTATATAATATAAAATATATATATTTTTCCATTCTACAGGGATAAATCATCAGCTAAAATATATCTCACTTTATGATGCAACTGAATGTTTCAGTAGACAAGATGAAGCTCTACCAGTGTTTGGCTAGTTGGCTAATGGCAAGCCCTGTTCTGTATTCACTGGAGAACTGGAGCTGAATAATTAATAAGAAAACTAAATGATGAAACCATGAAAAGAAAATCACATTGTTGGTGATTTAAGATTCCAACAATGAAAAACAGATAACAGTTGATTTTGTTTTGTCTTAAGCCACTGTCTACTACTTTCCCTATTGTCTAATGTTATTGCTAATACACATTTTAAGTCATTTAAAAGTAAAATTTTAATCTTCAAAAGCATCACTGAGTCTTGAGGAACACATTTTGTTCAGTCATGTTGTTTCTTCACGTGTTGAAATGACAAATAAAGAACCCTGAACCTCGATTTGTATTAGGCTGAGGTTCCCAAAACGCCACTGCTCACGAGACCCTAGTCTACGTCCAGTGATAAAGCACCCTATCCTCTGCAGACCCATCAGGCTAATGATCAGCATTGGCAAATTACAGGCGTTATGTGAGAGACTGCGGCATCAGGGGGGCCATCTGTCTGCAACCCTGGGACCACTCATTGGGGTCACAGCTCACTCGCCTCGCCTGGACCATCACGGGACCTAAAGAACCGTCTGGCCCTGAAATTCCACTTCAATATACCAACCTGTTTCTGCCAATAGCCGCAACGCTCCAGCACCGATTCTAATGAGCGAGACACGTACTCTGGGATCTGAACACAATGTAGCGTGCACCCGTGACACAGGTAAACTGCGCAACTGCCCCAGGCCACTCATTCTGTTTTTGCCTCTCATTTTTTCCCCTCCACCTGCTGTAGTTATGTTGCCAAGAAGTTATTGAATCAAACATTTTAAAAAGCTCAGGGTCTGCCTTTGTTGACTGCAATTCTCATCCCCCAAATTACTGCCGTGAGTGTGCGAGAGGTAATGAAGCAGAGGAGAAAAAGACGTTTGCTCGACAGGTTGAGAAGACTTTCAATTAGAGAATACTGTCTCTAGTTAGGAACATGATGTCTGTACTGCTTGCTCATGAAGCAAAAAGGAGTCCAACTAGATGTATGTAATTTGGTTTTTATGTAGATTCAAACAGCGACCTTTACAATAAACAGGAAAAATGTTTGGTAATGCTACTTTATATTCAAAAAAGAAGTACAGCACTGCTGCCAACATGTCACTAACACTTCTAGACCAAACCACAAGACATTACCTGGTGTTTCAGGCCAGTGCGCTCATGTGGCCTCAGTTGCATATGCTCCAATAGCTCTGCCCCATTTCCCCGAGCCCGAAGCACCTCCCCTATCATAGCAGGTCCAGAGGTCAGCGGCTCGCCCTCTCTGTATCCCGCACACAGGGAGGACAGCTGGACCTTGTACCTTTGTGCGTGTCTCCCAGAGGAATACAAGGGTCACCGAGTCACTGGCCTGCATTTCAACATGAGTGGAAGACGCAGAAGGCAGGATGCACCTCACAGACCTACAGCCCGGCAGAGAATTCCTTCCAACTGTGTGGTCTATGAAGCTAAAGAGGACACTGAATATATTTGTGCCCATTAGCTGTGTGTTTTAGAAGGACCTGTCTTGAGAGAAAGTAAAGCAAAGTGTGTTGGCCTACATTTACATCAAGATGTAATCTGATGCCAAATTTGGACCCAGGATCTATAATGTATGTCTGTTTTCACCTAACCCAATAATGTATTGTGCAAACACAATAATATCTGCAAAAGTAGTTCTCAAGTTACTCTAACTTGATAGAAAAGTTTGCATCCTCCTAACCTTTGCTCACTAGAGGCACGCCCACACTGAAATTCAATAAATAGTACTGTAGCCTGTATAGAGTGCGTTCAGCGCCAGTATTTAAACTGATAGTTCAACTCCAACAGCATAATACATAATATAGTGGAAGAGGCTATTTGTGAAAGACAAGTACTTTGCATTGAACCAAGTATTTCTATACAGCACAATAGCCTGTGGGTTCAGACTGTAGCATACAGTATATGGAGCAGGACTCAGGGCATAAGATAAGATTACCATCTCCGTAAATTTACAAAATGTCTCTCCACACTCTTCACCCCATTTCACTCTAAAATCCTCCCTGTCCCACAAAGCCTTCAGCCCAAAAGATGAAAAAAGATAAAAGAGAGATTGATCTTATTCACTCGACAATCATTTTAATGGACACTAGGACCAAATGATGCGCATGACTAAACAAGAACAGATGTGGACAGTTTGGTGCTCAAGGACTTCATCTTGTGCATATGGAGCAGTCTAAAGCCAACAGTCTGTCCTGCTGCTTCTCATATTCTGAAACAGAGGAAGCTTTGGAGTCTACCTCCACCTGCTGGGCTCCATCCTGTTTACCTGCATGAAAAAGAGAAATATACACAGCGCTGATTTAGGCCTTTTGAAAACCACTCTGCATCTCTTATGATTGAGTGTGCCGTTCTGTCTTAGGGAAGGCTGCTGGAGTCGGAGATGCAGGAGCAGGAGACCACCAGCGGGCTACCCCACACATCACATGTGCCACACACAGAGCTCTGACACAGACAAAGTGAGTGAAGACAGAAACACAGATGCAAAACTAACAAAAAGGAGAATTTACATAGACATTGACATTGGACTTATTTGCCAATTGCCATTGTACCCATGCTCCAAGGAGAAAATGTAGGTTACAGGTTAAAATACATTTCTGGTCTATGGTGCACATCTTGAATGAATCTTAAGTTAAAAATAAAAAATATAATCTTTTAAACTGGTATTCTTGGTAGTCTCTACTAGTGACAGTTCAAAATGTCCACTCCACTGTCCTCACAGGTACTGGTGTTAATGAAAAATACTACCTTGCGATTGACCAAATTAACTATGATCAAACTATGATATACTTAACTTGACCATTTGGTTCTTCAAGCCTTTCCTTTTATTCAAGAGGGATAGTAGGCTGCTATAGGGTCCTATTCCAGCAATAAGAAACCTAAAGTTGCATGTCAAGTTTATTTTTCTATTTCTGAGGAAACCGCACACTTTGACAAGAGAAAGTACTCCATAAGAAATCTTTATTTACCTAACTTTAGCATTGGCATACTTCTAAGTGTAGTGCTCTATCCTCATACACCCTCAGGTCCTGCCGCTCTCCCTGCTCTTAATCATGCTTACCTCCATTGTCCCGATGCATTGAGAGACTGGCTGGGCAGACCCTGATGGCTGTTTGTCTGCTGTGACATCTGGAGTAGCCTGGATGACTGACTGTTATGTCTTGCTCTCACTCACAGTCTGTGCGTCTCCCTGGCCGGATGGGAGCACACTAACGTCTTCATCCCCTTGGTTTTTTCAGCGTCTACCGTAATGACCTCCTAGTAGAGGCCCTAATGGAGCCATAATGGTCATTTATGCCAGGGGAGGCTCCAGGGGCACGGCGGCAGAGGCATAGGAACGTGCAGGGGAACAGTGCAGCGGAAATTATGCCCCCCACCCCCCTCGCCAACCCTCCGCGCAACAATCTCTGTCTTTCTATGAATATGCCAATTTGGTGTGTGTATGTTCAATCATGTGTGTGCAATAAAAAGAACTAATACAAGGCTGGTTAACAATAGAGGCGACAATATGAGCACATGCTATTGATGCTCCCTCCTGCATAAAGAGTGCACATCGCTATACTACTATTTTTCTTTTTAATTACATTTGCCTCACACATGGCCAGGCTTCTTATTCACATGCACAATGCGGACTATCCCGCTATTCCCCAAACCTCTCTGCTCTTCTATATTTCCTGCCACTGATGGCAATTATGTGTGGGTAAAATTGCACTATATAAACTGCACCGCACTTGCACTCCTCCATTAGAGCCATTTGTTTTAGCGGCAGGATCCTCAAGCCTGTGGTATATTAAAAACAATGCGCTTGGAGCTCTGTACAGCTGTTATGTTTCCTTGCACTGTCTCCAGATTAGGTTCAATGGCCTGGTCACGTGACGTCCTCCAAATGAAGCACCTCATGCTTTAAATGAACCACATCTTGGGATGCTCCCCTGGGCGCTCCAACTTGAATAATACAATAGCACATTTATCAGCTAATGCTAATTAGACTGTTGCGTAGAAACAGGAATAATGTACAGTAATGTTTCCTACGCTTCCTCTGTAAGAGGGGTGTTTCAAGACAGCAACAGCTTCTCTAATGCCACAGGGATTTTATGGGCCCTCAAGAATACAATAATTTATTGGAGTTTCTATCTGCAGGTGATCATTTCAATGAAATGTGAACAGCCAACAGGACAAGACTAGATAGAAAATTAGAAAAAAGATTTGGATCTTTTCAAAAATGTGAACTGGTTTGAACCATTCATGAGCCGTCTCACTCATGAACGTCACATCACATTGTTGCCATAGCTTGAAACCCATGAACTGACCCATTGACCCATGAAGGACTATAGTGACTTATAGTAGTGTTTTTACTACATGCTAAAAAGTATATAGTCAAAACACATTGTTTGACATATAAAGCAATATTATAAATATAAAATAAACAAGACAAAAAAATGACTAAATCAATTGTGTTGAGTGTTTTGGGAAGAGAAATTTGAAGAAGTCACACTGAGGCAAAACAGTGAACTTCTGTACCTCATTTTCATATTTTCTATTTCATTTGATAAATGCTATCTGTTAAGTCTAATAACTCTTAAACATACTTCCCTTCTGAGGGAAAGACCACGAAAATGTATTATTTTCACATTTTAGTTGAGAAGATTTTAAACAGCTGTTAACTCCCTCTCAGTTCTGTTTACCACTTGAGGTGTATTTGAAGGATTAAGACAGTCACTTATGATTATTATACAACCTCATATGAAGCACTGGCTGAGATTAACATCCTTATCAGCTAAATTGATCATGCTTTAGTCAACTCATTGATTCTATTTACATTTTTATTCCTAATATCTTCAATCTGTTTATTCTGCCAGATCTAGTAATAACAAACCCTTATTAGCATCCAGATCAACTGTGTGCTAATCTCTGAATGCTACTGTATACAACGCAATGCTAATGTTGTTTTCACTGGAACTCGACAAACAAAAGCTCTTGCCCTGGCAATGAAGTGTGGAGATTACAGAAATGAAAACAGAAATGTTAAGTTGTAAATTCTACAACTAAATGTGTCCACATGTTGTTTAAGTTCTAATATTTCTCTACACATGACTCTGAAAAACAGCACTAACAAAACCAAACATGGAAATCTCTGACTGTTATGTGTGTGTGTCATTTGAAACCTGAAATTATTCATTTGATAACAAAAAGACAAATTGTATTACACTTTGTGTCTGTCCTGGACGTGGGCAAATTGACAAGGTTTTATGAACCAGGGCTGTTTAATGCAAAGTCAATTTGCAAATCACAAACCTGGGCCACATATTTGCTACTGTGCTGAGAAAGAAGAAGCACTTTTAGACTGGCCAAAGGTCTCAATCTGAAACAAGAGACCTGTCACTGACAATAGCAACAAGACAAAGCACATGAGCTCCATATCAGCGCTTACATTTGTATGCATATGCATTATTGTGCGGTGTGTTCACAGAGGGTCATCAAAGTCCTGTCAGTACACAGTCTATACGAGTAATGTGAGACACAGACAACTGCAAGAAACTACTGCTCACAGTCCTTTCTCATTAAGAAAAATATGAACAAATCAAGTTGTTTTGATTTTTGTAAAGAGAAACTGCTTTTGATGAACCTAAAACAAGGGAAAAGGAGTCATTTTTGTAGTACGCTGCTTTGTATTTGTTCCACCTCCGCAACAAGCCTGCATCTGCTAAACACTGCTGTTTCCCTGATTGTCACTACACATGCACTATGCACTATGGTGTTTGAAATTCTAATCAACATGCTCCTCGTGCCTGATGCTAAAAACACAGGGAAACAGTATAGTGTAAAGAGCCAATACTGAGCAAAGACAAGCATTTGTTTGTCAAGCACTTTATAGCATACTTTAACAGCATTTACATTTGTCTTTATTAGACTGGAAACTGCACAAATACTCATAAGATTAAATTAGATTCCCACACAAGAGGAGATTAGTTCTATGCACTTGTGAACAACTGGAGATTTGGGCTCATAATGGCTTCATTTGTAAAAGGAATATACAGTGAAATATACAGGGAATAGTACACCAATATAGAGCTGCCTTGTGTGCAGGGACTTCTGTGGGAAAAAAAAAAAAATATTGAGATGTTAATGGAGGCTTTGTGCATTTTTGTGATTAACAGCAAACAGCAGCAGCTATACTATGCCACTAGTTGTGTGTAGTTTAAAATGTAAATTTTTATAATTTAATTAGTAACTTATATCAATTGACATGGTACAAAGAGAAAATATTTCCTCTATCCAATTACATTAAAACTAGTAAGTGACACTGCATTGACCAGTTTCTGTTTAATGAAAGAATTAGCCTGTACCCATTGCAATATGTTTAATATTGGGCATAAAGTCTCATAAGCACAAACACTTATCTCTGTGTGTTTCTGGGTTTGTCATTCTGGGAGACACTCTGACACACAGCCCCATTCATTTTGAGCAATGATCTCATTTACATCGGTAATACAGCTCGCCTCAAAGTGCATTAAATAGTCATGATGTCTCGCCTATGATGGCTTCATTTTGTACGCAGCTAATGTCACACAAACAGACGTGGAAACATATTGCATGTGATCGATTCGGGTGTTAATCAATGGTGGAACTACAGGGACCATGAAGTCGGCCTGTCAGTTAGAGTTTTACACCTCTTTGGCTGATGGCTGCTTTCTAACCAGTAACAGTAAAAGCTGGGCTTATCCCTTTTGGCTGGGCCGGAGTATATCTCACTTCTCTCAGTTACACCATGTCAGCATTAGTTTACTTTGCCTCTCTGCGGGGCTTATTGAGTTTTCAGACTTAATTCACTGTTTCATCACTGATCAATGTTTTATCACTGTTTTATCTTGACAATTGAACAATTGCCTAAGCTGTTTTACTCGGCTAACATTGGACTCCTGAGGCTCGCTGTGTGTAAAAAAGCCTTGAAGTGCTGCCCGCAATTTATAACTCTTGTATCCAGCCGGCTCAGTGCAGCGCTCACTTATTTATGTGAGAGTTGCATACTGTCTTTGATCTGGAATTGGGAATGCTTTACACATCTTGGTAAAGGGAGGACTGTAGTCAATATTTGGCCCAGGGTTATTTAATTTGGACAAGGAATTTGATTCATACATTAAAAATTCCAATTACCCTGTCAAAAGCTGAGCGCGCCCAGAGGAGGCAGCTTTAATCACACGGCTTTATCAAAGTCTTTAAATTGAGTTGAACATGGACAAGATCATACATTTGGCCTGGGGGAAGGTGATACCCACTAATCTGTCCTAAGAGTAAACATTTAAAATACATGTGCTAACTAATGTTTGTTTTAGATTGAAGAAATACATATTTAAGGCATACAATATTCATACAATAATCATCTTGATTACACATTACACACAGAAACAGCTTCTCAACCTTATTCATTCACTCCCCACACTTGTTGGTGGTAAGCCTCTTTTGTACCTACAACTGCCCTGGGGCTGACTGACGTGGCTTCTAATCTGTGCCAACTGCCTCTCCATCCACTACTACTGGTGTACATCACATCACATTCACACAAACAAGATAAATGTCTTGCCCAAAGACACAACTACAGTATACACTGGTTGCACCTGGGATCAAACAGTAAACCCTCTGGTTACGACCACTCTACCACCTAAGCCACAATAGCCCAGCAATGGAGCATGATTAGCATGAAAGCACAAAAGATTGTTTAATTCTCTTGTTGGCTGACTCATCATTCAGTGTCCACAGTCATGTTTGTCTTAAATGGGATCATAAATATAAACTGCACTTTGAAAATGTGTGTCAGAGAATCGTGGCTCAGTATTAACTAACAGCCCATGGACTCAGGTGCCTCCCGCCTAAGGCCTATAGTTGCTGGGAGAAAGACATACATGAATAAATGAAACATTAAACATTCTCTTTAAATTCAGCCTCATCACTCTCAGTTACTAAAGTTTGTACAGACGTCAAGGCTTGATTAATGTGAACACGTTTCTTTGTACCGCTTATTTGCAGCTTTTGTTTTTGAACATTTGTTTTGCTTTAACCAGCACATGAAAACGAAGCATACAGCATAATGCCCGTACTGTGTATATTCAGCAGTGTGACAGGCAGATGCTGGCTCCTTGTGCTAACAAACATCTCTGTGGTCAAGAAGAAATGGATGATATTTTTGATCGGTGGGTGGTCACAGCTGGACGTGGCATCTTACCATTCCTGAATCTATTTCACAAAGATATTACCCACATCTGAGGCGCTGTCATACATTTCCCATTCCATCTTATCAGCGCTCGGGAATGATGTCTGGCACAGCAAACAAAGTACGTGGAAAGTCCTTAAATAAAGCATGAAATTGCAGGGACGCCCGTGTAGGTACAGCTGCTCAGGTCCAGCCGCTCTGCACGCCTCTCATTAAAGTGGGCTGCTCTCGCAATCAACACTTTTTATGAACAAAATGACTCCATTCATTTTCCATTAAAGGGATGAGATAAAATATACACAAGATGCTGTTTCTTCACACTTGAATTTGCATACATGGAGCAGAGAGAGTCGAGAAGTTGCCTCATTTCAGCTGTTTGGTCATGGTGGTTTTAGTGTGGATGAAGTAAAGTTATTTTCAAAACATCTTAAGCGTTGCATATGTACAAGTCTGCAGCAGATTATGGGGTGATTGACGCATGTTTATATGTGGGAAAGCTGGAGCAAGAATTAGTCCTGATGAATTTAGAGTGACACTTACCAGGAAACTGGTAACTGTAGCTGGGTGTGAATCCAGTGTATCCACGGCCGTATGTTGCCACAATATTGGGATAACCTGCAAATAAGAGAAAAGTAATATAAACACGAGATACATAATTATACCATTTCACATCATTCAGCAATTCTACCAGTATCAGAAAAATGAAGCTGATTAATTTGTTGTAATAAATAATAAATAATAAATAATATGTTAACTATAACTATGTGTAAGGGAGAAACATGGTGAACTCTTCATCATTTAAGTATTTAATTTAGCTAAATTAAACTCTGTCTTTTTGTTAAAAAAAACCAAATAAAAACAAAACACAAAACTTAAATATATGATAAATGTGCACATTAAATTAGGATTAACACTGAAGTCTGAACTGCTAAACGATATCATTAAATGTACTATATACAAAAGTAGATACTTAATTAGGAAAATAATACAATAGAAAGCTAAACGGTCAAGTGAAATCAAAGAAAAAGGCACAGCTCCTGCATCTTGGTTGTCTAGACGTAACTCATTTTAATTCAGTCGGCCATAAGTTGTCGGACGTTTTTATAGCCCACTATAATAACACTTTATGGCAGGCGCCGCATAGTGACGCTGGAGTCTGTTTATGTCTTGTTCTTTTGCAGATCGACACATAGGAGCAAATGTACAATAAGAAAATATCATCTCAAATGGAATTAATATCTGATTTTTTATCAGGTTCAGAACAGTTATGCACAGGAACACGGTTCTGTGAAATTCTTCAGCTACTTAAATAAATAAATAACTATTTCATTGAAAAGCTTTAAATATTGAAGAAGTGTTATGTAAAAGGTTTGGTACTTTATTCACTACAGATATAGCGGGAGTGAGAGAGTTTTGTCTGGCACATTGCAGTTTTGCATTCTCATCTGACTACTGAATATACAAAGGGTTCTGAGTCAGCTTCCTGTTTGCTGCTCACAGCTACAAGTTCAGTGAGAAACAAGCATCAAATGCAACGTCTATAAAAAGTTTCTATAAAATTATACACCTGATTTTGTAGTTGAAACATTTAATACAGTAAGATAAATTATTTTGTTAAGCAAGGAAGTTGTGTAGGTGGAATGAGAAAAAGAGTTAATTACAACTAAAGTATTTAATAGTCTGCAGAGGTGGGTTGTACTCAGTTACATTTATATACTAAAAGTTTTGGTTACACTTCCCACTATGAGTCAACAAGTGACAAAACTTTTATGTTGATAATATATAGTCATATGTGTTTCTTGCACCACTATCTTGCACAGATATAATTTCGGTTTTCACATATTTGTGGTCTGTCTTTAGAAAATAGATATGACTTGTTTAATGTTTTGTCCTTCCAGTTACATGAACTCCAAAATATAAATAAGATGTGATGTCCAGACAGTTACTCAATTACTCTTACTTGAAAAGTTGTTAACCCAAATATTTTTCCTCTCTTATTTGAGTATTTTCTTGAGCCACAGCTTTGTACTTCTACTCGAGTAATATTAGTAATGTTACTGTAACTTGAGTACCATTTTAGCTACTCTACCCAACTGTAATCTGTTTTAGGATTTGCAAACCTAAACTTGCTTGTATAATAGCTGACACTGTCCCGTGTGAGCTGAAGGCCTACAAAGAAACTGGTGTCATTAGAAAAATTTAAGAGCAGCAGATGCATTGTTCATCTGCTGTCATGATTCTTATTACAAGCGCAGACCCAGCAGTTAATTAGCTGGACACTTTTCAGGCCCCAGCAGCTGTGGGCGACATATTGGGATCTAGGGTGTGAGCGTGTGGCCAGCAAGAGCCTTCAGTGCTGAAATCTGAGAGAACAACTGTGACAGTGTAGATATTAACCAAACACAATTAACCCCATAACTGCCATATCCATGTGCCCTTCTTTACTTGTAGTCTAGGGCTGTAAGATAAATCAAAATCCAATTAAAATTGCAACGTTAATGGATGCAAAGGCTATAGTTTTTGAACTTCTGTAATTTTCTCAACAAACAGCAAAATTATCCTGTCTTATTCTTCATAAAAAAAAACCTTAGTTTAGATGTTTACAAACAAGTTCTGAACAGTCTGTTAGTTCACATTTCATATCTTTTTCTCAATCCTTCTAGACAAGTTTAAAATGTGAACTTTGAACACAATCCTATTATTAAAACCTAAATCACAAATCTAATTGCAATCACAATGCTTGTGCGAAAAATCCCAATTAGATATTTTTCCCAAACTGTTCAGCCCTATTGTTATTTGAGCTATTACATACTTGGAGGTAACAAGTCTCAGTTAAACTGAGCAAAGCGAGCGAGGTTTCGTGTGAGTAATGACTCACTAGAGTCAATAATACGTTTTTTTTTTTTTCTTAGACGTAAGCTACAAAAGAAAAAGTGACCTCCAAAACCAAAGAGAGTCCTCAGCCCGTGTTAACGGAGCTCTCCAGTGTGAGCCTGTAAATTACAACACCTGCTACTACCTGGTGTCAACGTAACAGATCTGGAAACCTTGTAAACAGGATGAAAGCAACAAATAAAATTAAATGTCTAGATTGTTATAAACTACCACACTAATAGATATATGGATCGTGAAATACCGTCTCAAAAATAATTCCAGTGATAAAAAAAAAATCTTAAAAATAAGAGCCTATGCCTATTCAGATCAAATTACATAGCTATGGCAATATAGAAACTATCAATGCAAAATAATTGTATTTCTTAACTATGATAAATTTCTTCTTGTTGACTTTATTAGAAATAAGATGATTAGTTAATACACTATACACAGAAACTAGCTATATTATGTTTCTTAAAAAAATGTTTCACAGAATTTTGTGAAATAAAAATATATATATGTTCTGTACCATTATTATGATGTTGTGTTTTTCTTGCAATCACATACATAATCTGAACCTATGTGTATGAGTAGCAGCTGTTACCATTGTTTTCCGGAGCACATTTGAATGCAGAAACTTGTATTGTGTTGCATGCATGGTGGATGGATGTGGCATGTGTGTGCATGCTCTACTCTGTATGCCTCAGAGCCTGTGCCAGCTGGAATCAGAAAGGTTGACCTTGGTCATAAATATCTAATCAGTGTTTGCTGTCCATGAAAAAGTTCAATTTATTCCTGACCCAATGGGAAAATGCCTCTCTCAGACCCTCTCGCCTCTCCCGCGCAGACAAAAAGAAATGTGCGTCTGAGAGGTTGAGCTGAGCGAGGAGAGCGTAACCTGGTCTGGATGGGGTAGGACGGAGGCTACAGCGAAAAATAAAATCTTCATCAGCCACTGATGAGAAGTCATCACCAGGAAGCCACAGATGGATAGCTTTCACAAAAGCCCTTACTGTTTGTTTGCCCTGAAAAGAACTGTTATCCCATACAATGAAAAGCTATTACAGACCACCAAATATTGGATATGATGTGTTTGGTACTGTCTTACAGTCAAACACAATAATGCCCAGCTGAAAAGGTTGGCTTATATAGAGTATAGAGCTTTATACTTCTTATTTCAAAGCTATTTCCTTGCGCTGATACGTGCATTAACATGCACCTCACATGCTGAATAAAGGATTCACAGCCAGATGTGAGTGTCTGAGGGGAGGACTTGGAGAGTGTTAAGAGCAGATTGAGACATACTCAGATAAGTAAGTTGTATTTACTAAGCTTCTGCTATCTTAGTAGTGTAAATATGGGAACACATTTATAAAGAGTTAAAAAAGAACAAGGGGGAATGATTCAGATCCAGGCTCTTCAAACGTGTTTGTAAATAAGCCTGTTATTGTGTATGGCCTGGTGACGGCCTTGTGCTGCTCCCATTGCCTTATTAATATGCATGCTAATGTACCTATTTTATGGCTCAACAGTTCTGATTCACTTTAAAATCAATTATCCATCTGCTGCAGCTATACCTCGTGCGGCTCAAATGTGTATTAATTTCAGCAAACATACATCGAGCACAACACAATAAAGATAAATGCCCCGATTAGAAGTGGTAAACAAAGGGGCTAAGGATGGCTTTAATGAGATTTGGCACAAAAGAAGCTTACACTTTCTTAAATAATGAGCCTGGGGTCCCTGTTTTTTTTGCAAATGCAAATTATATAAAGGAATGTTTCGCTGTCCTTGTTCCAATTTCATTTAGATAAGAGTGTCTCCAAACAAGTTGGCGGTTAATATTCTCACATGAGCACATCACTGCCTCCGTGCTGTCGTGTCCCAGCGGAGGGGAAGAGAGCGCGCCTCTCAACACACGCATTAGGGGGCGAAAAGTTCACTGTGCTTGTTAAATACAGCCAACAGATGAGATGTGGCACACTCACATCTAGCTGACAGAGGCATTCGAAAGGGCTTTGCAACACTTTGATTACAAACAATGGAAAGGTCAAGTAGACTATTAACTTCTGATGTTATGTAGATTCAGAAATTAAGTACGGAAAAACTCAAAAGACAGACTAAATGTGAACAAATTAATTTTTTGCAAGATATGCATTACAAAATCTGAATTCTAGTGTGAGAGGAGGGTTAGATTTCCTGTCTGTTGTGCCGCATTCACTCTCACAAGCACACTCTCATTCATACACCAGTGTTCAGCAACACTGGAGGCAAGGTGGGTGAAGTGTCTTGCCCAGGGACACAGAGACAGAATTCACCCTATTGATATTCCACTATGGCACTTGATATTCCCAGCGCTCTCACTTGCTTAGCTTCCGAGATCAAATGAGATGGCACATTCTCAAGGTATCTCTATAGCCCTAACTGTCCATTGTCTGAGTAACAGCCCTCCTACTCTCCACCTGTGGCCGCTAACAACAAAGGATTCTGACTTTTGCGGGCCATACTGTGAAGTTATTATTGTAGGTCTTAAACAAACCATTTTGGAGCTCAATCGTTCTCTTGGTTTTTGTCCATTTACAGAAACAAAATGTAAAACATGCAACAGATATGTAATTCGTCCGCTCCCCTGATTTTCAAAGCCTTTGTACCATTACCTGAGACAGACCAAGCTGCACCTGCCACCAAAGGAAGGAAGAGGGGAGCTTATTCACACGTAAAAAGGGCCTTTTATCATCATTCCCTTTGCATTTGAAGCGACTGATAAATCTTTTAAGTGAGGGCAAATTCGTTTGAGGGGGTCGCACATACAAATGACACCAATGAATGAAAGGTGGTGGAGAGACAGGTGCAGAAAGACAGATCGCATGGACAGAGAGACAGAATGCGGCAGGAGGAAAGTGCAATAGTGTTAAATAAAAGGGCTTGGGGCGGGGGCTGGATGGTAATGAGGAGTGGTGGGCAGCAGCTGAGGTCCCTGTAGATGAGATCTCTCACTGACATGTGTGTCCCCTTCATTACCCATTAAGGGGGGCACAGTGATGAATCCTTAATATGACATTACACCAATTTTCCTCTTCATTTAGCCTGCTAATGTGCTGGTCTGCTCCTATATGCCCAGGGGCGGCCCGGCACCACACTTCACCAGAAATAGACGGCAGTGGCCACCAGTGGCACACCTTCACGCCGCCTAATTAGGGGCAGTGCCCAGCGAATGGGGCTATCAAGAGCTCTGTTTGGATAAGTTCATTTTGTAACAGGTAGAAATGGATGATGACTGCATGACACACCAGTCTGACACATTGCCCGCAAACACCCAATGTCTAACAGTTGACCCCTCGGTTGAAAAGATCGGTGGCTATGATGTTAAAATGAATTCCTTTTAAAAATTTGTCAGAACTTGAGTTATAGGTATAAAGTTAAGCGTGGATCATTTGCGCAAGAAAACTAAAACTCAGAAAATAAATAACAGTAACAAAAGTCCATTATCTATATCTCCTCCTCTTCTTTTATTTTGACTCTTGTAAAACCAAATCCTTAAATCACTTCGGCCTATAATAGGAATATCATTTTGACTGCCATTTCCCCTCCCTCGATTCCTGAAAATGATTTTCTATCTTAGAGAAACAAAGGACTATTTACCCGTTCCTTGAGTAATATTTGAGAATTGCTCTGAAATAAACAGCCATTTGAAGTGTGACAAGTGTTTTACATGAGTCATGCTTATTTTGAGCTTGTCTCTCATATCTCTGGTTGTGTAAACCTTTGAATTGGCCTACCATTAACATAACTATATGTAAACAAGTGTTTGCATACACAGAAGTGTAATGATTGACAGTAAAATAATTAAAGGGATAGCACAGAACGCAGAGTTCTGTAATGCAACAATTCAATAAGCTGTCTATACTATACATTGTTCAGTAAAACTATACATGTTTTTATGTACACAAAAAAGTGTACATAAAACAGTTTCTGTTTTATTCAACTTCAAATAGTTTCATATAACTGGTATCAGCCAAATACCTTGAAAGTGCCTTGTATCTGAGGCAAAATCTGGTTTATTTTAGTGTGTGTCTCTGGGTACTCACTCAGCATGCCCATTCCCAGCATGAAGGCATCCATGGTGTAGGGCAGACCCCGGGCTCTCCCTCGCGTGCCCGGTGGGAACATCACCTCCTTGGGCTGGGCCTTCTTACATTCTACCTATGGAGACAGACACACATAGACACACATACACACAGATAGAGCATTAGTCTCTGTAGGCACGCGGGCAGACAGCTCTGACGGGCTTGTCTTAGTTCTTTAAGGCATCTTGTGTTCCACTGCGCTGCATGCTCTCCATAGAGAAAAACAAGCCCGAGACAATGGGAACAGCTCATATTTTAGAGCCAGGCCTCAACGGGAAACTAACAATCATGCTCCTTCGGCATTAAAGCAAAGGTTATTGCTCCAGTGAGCGCATACTGTGGGCCTCAGGGAAATCCAAGCTAAATACTTTCCAACAGTTCTGCAGGCATCAAGGTAGGAGACGCTTTGCTCTACACCCAGAGCCCCACAGCGAGTCAATGTGTCCAGGCGCTTTACAAAAGGCCCCATTTGTATAACAGCAACATCGCAGAGATAATACCTGTGATCATAAGCCTAATTATTACCAAAGGGCATCAAATATAGTAACAGCGGTACATCATAAAGCATGTGGAATTGGGAGCTGAATGAGATTTTTTTAATCTGTCAACAAACTACTATATTTTCGATGCAATATAGGATAATCTCACACCCATTAATGATAATAATCATGCCTTGCGCATGCAACGCACTTCACAGACATGTTGAAACCTCTCAAAACACTACACTGTAATCATTATTCATTCACTCCACTTTGTGATGGTAAGCTACGTCCAGCCACAGCTGCCCTGTGATAGTGTGATTTAGGCTGCCCATCTGCACAATTGGCCCTTCCGACCACCACTTTGATGCTAGGCAAGTTGAAGTGTCTTGCCTAAAGACGCAATGACAGAACTTGGTCCATGCGGGAATAGAAACTCTGAGTTGTTGGACAAGTACTCAAACCATTGACCTCACTGCTCATACACAGTTAGGTTTAAACTTTATAATGGCCTTAATTGTTAAGATTTTGCATTACTTTTATAGAGATTTTGTGCAATGAAGTGATGCTATCATCTCAGAGTTTAGACATTATCAGACCAATATAAAACCAATATGCACTGCATCCCCAGATGAAAGATGTCTATTTCCAGCCTTTGTTTTGGCTGTTTGAGATTTAAGTTGTGTTTTAAAACTAAGCAAGTTGTTTTTATGGCTATAGCTGGGTGTTATTTTGTGAATTGTGTCTGAGCGTCTGCTGGGCTCCAGTCCCCAGTGCCTCACAGTCCAATTCCACCTGCAGCACTCATCTCTCGGCGGCGTTCCCTCCTCTCACTTCACTTCTCACACATAGCGCTTTGTTCATTTCCCATCCTGCAAGACTGACATCTCCTCCTCCTACATAACACATATCAAATGAGGGATGTGACAGGGGCAGATGAGGAGGAAGGAGGAAGATGAGAGTCCTATTTACTATCTATCCCATCACAATGAATTATAAAGGAGGACGAGCTCACGACGAGGGTGGCCTGCTCTTGTGCTGTTGGTTGTTCTTTGGTAGGCTGAGTCTGTTCACCATGCTGCACAATCTATTTGCTCCACTGCCTGCTTGGCATCAGCCTGTCCATCTGTTTGTCTGTTTGCCTCCTGGCTCTTGCCTGCCTCTCCCTACTGCCTCCACTTAAGCGGGGCTTTCTCGGCTGCTGCGATTCACATGTCATCCTGGCCCGCTGCACAAGACAGCCTAGTGCTATGCCAGTGCTGTGTATACACCTCAACCAGGCTACAGCCCGGCATCCATACAAATAGGCTCGCAACACTGACAGGCCATCGGTGCGCATTACTATTCACACACCAACTCATGCACACTCCCGCACATGCACACCACCTGACACAACCTGCTATTGCACCTTGGCAAGTTGAAATAAGAACTTTGCATGGCTGTGGCCAAATGAATAGAATAACAAGCTGCGTATATCCAGCAGACAGATACTAATGTAAAAGGAAGCCCTAATGAAAACGGTTTCTATCACAGAGGAAAGTTGCTGCGTTGCAGAGCTGTGATTTGTTGCTGTTAGCAGCCCTTTCATTTGGAGCAGACCAACTAAAGTACACAGTCCCCTCAACCACTTTGTAGCTGTCACAGCTCCTCTGCCCTCTGCGCTGCCTGGCACGCTTTGACATTGTGCTGAGGAGAGCACAGACTCTTATCATCAGGGAATGACCGCCGGCATGGAGGTACGCACTGGGTGGGACAAATGGCTCCGTTAGGGGGGGCTTCTGCCACTGTTACATGACACAGGCACATCTCTTCCACAGTCTCTGCCACAGTCTCCTCCTCCACAGTCCGCCAGAGTCTAAGTCTAGTGAACAGACAGCCTCCTAACAAAAGAACCACCACTGCCTCTGCCCACAGCACTCTGACATGTCCGAGAGGGTCTGAGGAGTGTCAGGTGTTGAGACATGCTACATGTGCTAACATGCAGATCTGTGACATCCAAAGGGGGATTCAATCTTGGAATCAGAAGTCATGGCCTATCTATGGTGTGTGACGATGGAGAGTGAGAGGATGAGATTTTAGCTTTGGTATAAAAAGTGAAATGACAGCAAAATCATTATGAACCAAGACTATTCTTAACCTGATAATGGACTTCTGCTGAGGTAGATGCTATTGAATGGACAAATTTGAATTGTCCCATGACTAAACCTGAGCATTTTTGCTGTGAGGTATTGTCTTTCATTGTACGCTGTCAGCAGAGCAACCCTGCTCTGCAAAGTCTCTTAATCTACCTTTTAGACAGTAGAAATTAAAATGTGCTGGGACAATTGTGCTTTGTTTTGTAAGGGAGCACTCCTATTAACCTGACCAGTCTTGTCTGCCAAAATCCAACTCAGCTTGTGCATAAATGTCCACAAAATGTGAACCTTTTATAATGAGCTACTTCAACAATGTTGTTTTATTTTATCAAACAATCACCATCCAATTTACATCAGAAAGTCCTCTTCACAGATTTACTGTAATTGATAGTTTGTCTTCGACTTGTTTTGAGCTCCCAGTCAAGGAGAACCAAAGTAAAAAAAAATACAAATGCTAGACTACAAATCTTTTTCTATGCTTGAACTACTCGTGTGATGTAAGCTTGAAGGAGACATCTCTATGTAAGTAGCATGTTCCCTTTGACAACTCAGACTGTGTAATAGTCAGTGTGAATGATAAGAGCAATAAAGATGTGACTCCAGTCTAACATACAAGTGCACTAAGGAGGTGGTCCTGAATCTTGTCCAAGCAACCTGCAGTGTAAAGTAATTCAGGCGTCCCAAAGGAAAAGACCCAGAAACTGTGTGTGAAGGTAGAGCAGATGTTGACATTTGCTGTAGCCGGAGGATACCAGAGACGAGCTGGTTAACACTGATTTAATGTGCTTGTATTTTTACAGTCTGTGGATGTGTCAGTCACTGTTCTGATATAAATATGTGACGCAAATACTATTACACATTGTAATGATCTGAGTGGGTTTAACTGCGCAATTTTGTGGAGGGCAAGTGGTTTAGGCAACTGCAAATTTATATTGAAATGTATAGTGAACAATGAAGTCTATCATGTAATGCTTTTACTGTGTTTTATAGTAACTGTTTTCACAATTAACAAAAATACGCAGCCCAAAATACAAAAAAAACCCCAAAACCAATAAAAAAATAGGTAAGTAAAAACAGAACCTTTAAAAGCCAAACCACAACACCATAGTTCTTGTTTTTTACTTAAAAATTACTTTAAATTAGGCCTTCTAAATAATGTTTAGACTTTTCACATAGACTATCCATAATCTGGGGCAGATGTCCAATCTGCAATATTCCCTTCTCATCCATCCCAAACAGCTTTCAAAGTGATTTGGATCAGAAGAGCAACATTACAGCTTGTCCCCTAGTCATTGTGGAATTGTGAACTGTTGAAAGACCCAAATCAGCAAATAGAATAGGCTTGACACTCCATTGTTTCTTTAAAGGTGCACTATGTAACCTTTCTGGTGGAAAGTCTGCCACCTGCATGTCTCCATGGATATGTAACTGCTTTCCCTAGAATGCTCCACAGTATGGCATTAAACTTATCTGCGTTCACAAGACAAGCAGGTGACACCAGTAGGCCAAGTTAAAGATTAGATTTGGGGAGAGGCAACCTCACTCACAGTAAGAATACATGTTTCTAGGTATTTTGGCAATAAAAATACCGGTATTTGAATAAATAATTTGAAGTGATACTGTGAAGCATTCAAGTAATAAAGTCTCCATCACAAGCATGTGATGGACCCTCGACCAGAAAAGTTGGCCTTTAATAAGGAAAAAGATTATTATGGAACTTTCTCCATACCCAACTAAAATCCCTGAATAATACTTTTCCACACTTCAAAATGTGTTTATTTTTCTCTACAAAAATGATGGATAGATACAGGAATTCATTAAAAGCAAGTACTTATTTTTTATTGTTTTCGGTTTTTATTGTCTTGTCATTTTTGGTTTTCAATTACAAGCAAAATAATAGAATAAATGTAGTGAGTATAATTTAGAGACTCATACAACTAGGAGTGCAGCCTTACAAGTTTCACATAAATTGCCGACATGCACCCAATGATCATGTGTGCTGTAGAACAACGCAGTGATGAAGCCTTGGACAAACAAGAGGCTTTGTTTTGCCCACGTGAAACAGAGTGGAGTGTTCCCCAGTTATGACCTTTTCAATACATCTCCGGTACATATTAACCTTGTGGGTGGAGCGGGGAGGTGTGAGCGGGGTGGACCGGGAATGACTGTCCTTCAGGGATGAGCCCAGTCTGCTTGTGTGTGTGTGTGTGTGTGAGAGACAGAGAGAGTGGAGGAGGAGATGTAGCGGTACTATTAGCTCCACTAGTGAATGGATTCAATCAACAAACTGGCAGAGTGAAGAAAGGAAACGGTGTGATTCATTTACTCAGGCTCCCACTCCCAGCTCAACAGTCAAAACACATAGACTGAATAGTTTGGAAATGTCAGAGCTCTCAATGCACAATGTCAGCCGTGGTGGGGCAGCTTATTCATTTGAGGGAAAAAGCTTTTGCACCAGTTTAACAAGTTGGTTATTTAAGGAACGGAACAGCTCATAAGTCAAACCAATGTTTAGAAATGTGAGTGTGCAGACATCTTATGGTTACATTAACACTTCATCACAGGAGTTTATGAATAATTACATCACCTTTGTAAAACTAAATAGACAACAAAACTTATGAATACATTGAAATTGCTACTTTATTTCACATCAAACAAAGTACTTATACTAATGTTAAATATATAAATATAAAATGTTTGATATATAATTCTCTTTATTATATATATATTCCATTATTTCATTTCAAACATGAATCTATATTAATTTCTGAATTTTCTCCACTAATCAAAAATAGGCCTTAGATGGATACATCTCCTTAATGGCTACTTAATCCCAGAGATACAGACATTCATTGGGGTTCATTATTTTACATGGTAATATGGATGAAATTCAAATTTCTCACAAATCAACATGTCAGCTTGAATTAAAACTTGAATTCGAACCCTTGCACAAACTTTCTGCTGGGACAAGAGCACTGTGTTGATAAGTGGTTTATACATATCAGTGATTCATACAAAACCATATATTTTGAAAATGTTAAAGCAAATCAGTGTATTGGCCACAACCACAACAAAGATCCTGTAGCACCCGATACATTTTAATTACGCTGAAACAGTCCTCAAAGCATCATCAAGGGAGAGTGGATCTGGGAGTCCGGCTGATATGAGCTCTGATTATTAACAAGAGATTTGGCATCAAACAACCATAAGCCAACAACAGCGCGCTTGGGCCAAATTGGCACGGTGTCAACATCACCCGGCTCAGAGAAAGCTGTAAATCAGAGCAGGAGCCAGGCCAGCCCCCCTCCTCCACCCCCTCCACCAAAGCTCCAGAGTATCCCAAGCCCTTCAGAGAATCCCCTCCACAGCCTCACCAAAGGGCTGATTGGGCAGGGCCAAGGCGCACAACCACACATCCAGACGAAGACATCACGTGAAAGCCTCAGCGTCAGTTAGCTTGACAGGAGCAGAAAGCAACACCTGGGCCTCGGTGAAGAGCTAATAACCCCAGCTGAACCCCTGTCCTGTTAATCAGACGCAGGGGCACCTTGGCTCCAGTCACAAATGTAATCACAGTACATGGTGCTCACGCTTGATCCACAAGGCCACAGAGACAATGAGGGGGACCTGAGTGTCATTTTCAGCAAATGTCTTTCCAATGACTATGGATCCGCTCAGCCACTGTTAAAGATCTTGGTATTGGCAGCAACCTGAATAAAAATCGAGATGTACTACTGAGATGTTTGGGAAACATGTACTTGTTTTGCACACATCTTAAGTATTGGCCCTATCTCACAATGCAAAAAATGATGTAGACGGAGCCTCATAATCTCCATCTTAAAGAAGACATATTGTGCTTTTTATTTAGCATTACACTATAACATACATAGATCATGATTTGATGATTTGTTAATTGGAAACTATATTATATAATGGCTTAGTAATAGAAGCAGGCCTATTGACTTCTTTCCTTCAAATCTTGCTTTTTGTTAACATATTTTGTTACACTTGATGTTAGGACCCAACTCGCTGATACTTGAATGCACCGAAAACTCCCATTGATTTTTTTTAGCAACTCCACTTCTCTGTTCTTACTTAACCACGACATCCTTATTGAGATGTACTGCATGTGTTGTCCAATCGATCGGTCCATTTGAGATGAGATTTTGAGATAAATTATAAGGCTAACGACCTTCTTACAGTCTGCGGGGAGCGTTGAAACCTCCCTGTGTGAAAAGAGGACTTTGAGCAAAAGAGCCAGATCAAAGCAGCAGAGACTTAAAATGACTGCAGCTCCAGAGGTGGGATCCTGAGACCTCCTCACCCTGACTGGGCTGTCCACTTGGGGCCATCTAATTATATACCAGCCCCTGACCCAGGTTAATCACTGATGCTGTGTTTGCCATCTGGCGTTTGTGCCAAAAACAGAGGCTTAGAAACAAGTTTGATGTTGAGTTGACAGTTTGACTTTATACTGTATGATCCATAAGATTTTATATTCTTTGTAAATCATAAAACATCTTAAAGGTGTAATATGTATTCTTTTGTGGTGACAGATGCCCCACTCATTAATGCGATACTATGGAATATTCTGGTCAAAGCAATAACAAGCAGCAGACCCTGCACTAGGAAAGCTACATAGTGCACCTTTAAGCAAAATAACTCACGTATTTGGACTATATCATTT
>JACM01076419.1:0-11593 GCA_000787095.1 Periophthalmodon schlosseri | reverse complement strand
ATAATGAGAGAAGGATTTTTTTTGACATTGTTTCCATTACTTTCTTCAAAGTCAGAAGTTTATATACAGTAAGATTACTACGGATTTAAACAACTTGGAAAAACCCAGATGATGATGTCATGTGTAATGGTGAAGGAAGCAATTGCAGACCAGGTAGAAAGTTGAAAGAAGTTTTATCTCATGAGATGGGTGAAAATTACAGACAGCAGGCACATGTGTTGTTTGTGTTCGTGTGTGAGTTTGTGTGTCTGTATGTGTGTATCTGTGTGTATGTTTTTGCGTTTCATTACAAAGGAGCCTCCAGTACTTATACCCTCAGAAAGGTACTATCTGTAGAAGGCTGATCCTATAAGGACTTAAACTAAAATTACATACTGTCCATATAAGGTCATACATGGATACACCGTTAGCTGTTTACAGGAAGGTAGAATACGTCACTAAAAAGATGTTTGCAGTCATGTATGTATAGGCCTCTTGTCAGCCTGAAAATGAAGAGCCGTATCATGTAACTGAGTAGCAGGTTCCAGTGTAGACCTCTTAAAATAAAATGTGTTGCATTCTTACTGAGAAACAAGTTCACCTCAATGTTGTAACACATAGTATTTAACACAAGGTTTAAAAGTACAGAAATAAAACAAAAATCATGCTTTCATCATGTCTTTGGAAGCCCTTGGTTTATTGACAACATTTGAGTTAATTAGAGACACATCTGTGGGATGAATTTGAAGACACCTGAAACACACTGTTTTTGTTTGTGTAACATCATGGGAAAGTCAAAAGAAATCAGCCAAGAAATCAGGAAGAGAATTGTGGACTTGCACAAGTCTGGTTCACCCTTGGTGCAATTTCCAGATGCCTGAAGGTGCCACGTTCATCTGTTCAAACAATTATACTCAACCCATCCTTCTCCTTCTCTTCTCTCCTCCTTCCCCTGCTGCCTCCTTCCCCTGCCTCCTCCTCCTTCCCCTGTCACCTTCTTCCCCTGCCTCCTCCTCCTCCATCCCTTGTCTCTTCCTCCTTCCCCTGCCTCCTCCTTCCCCTGTCTCCAGCTCAGATACGCAGTCTTAAGAAGATGTGTCTGCGTCCACGTCAGCATCATCAGCCGGAATCTCTTACATAAAAGCCAGTGTTACCGTCTAATGAGTTTATTTATTTTTCTTGTGTTTAATCTAAAGTATTTATTATTAAATGTACATTATTTAAGATACATCCACATAGTTTATGTAATCACATGTTGGTAATAATAAAGATGTATATTTTTAATACAATATTTTATTAGTTTATGTTGGTGAATTATATTTTTAAATATAAATATAACTTTACACACATGACAAAAGTTATACATTGAATATCACAAGACCTGTGTAGTTCAAACATGTTCAAATCATGAAAGTATAAAAGCACACACAAGAAATAATCATACAATCATAGCAAACATTCAGAAGAATAAAGACTCCCGCAACACACTTCGCAGGAGGGATCTTCACAGTAACCCCACACAACTGAGCCGGCAGCTCCTCTAGGACCCCTTCTGGCTCACTGGACGCTGCCCCTTTTCATTGCACAACTCCTGATTCAGAATGTATGCATTAGCTGCTTTTGTGTCAGGCCGTGTAATACTGATGGATGGTGGAGCAGGCCGACACTTCTCTCGTGTCCTTCCACTTGACAACCCATCCCTGAGCCGTCTGACCCCCCCAACCCTTCGATCTTTTGGTGTCAGTGTGTTGACGGTGTGCAGGGACAGTGTCTCCCTGTTCTCCATGTGTCACACGCTCTGATATGAGCCTCCTTGAGCAGCTTTGGACTGGGGTAAAAGTTGTCCATAAACAGATGGTATCCACCGCCCAGGTATGCCAGCTTTATTAGGGACATGACAGTCATATATGCCAGTCCAACTCCAGATGGAGACTTGCCAGTATATACTGAGTCCATTGTGTATCAATTTTCACTGTTGGCCAGCACAAAGAGTTTGAAGCTCCACTTCGCTGGCTTATTCTTCACAGATTATATGAGCCTTTGTTCCCAGCATTTGCTCATCAGTGGAGATGTTCTGCTTGTGGTGATAGTGGGATTGACAAGGTACAGTGACGTGTCCAGAAGGGTTCTCAGACTTTGTCATAGTTAGGGGTTCCTTTTTTTGCAGTCACTTTCCAGGTCTTAGTCTGGGTCACTCATGTGGATGTTTCAGGATATGGCCTGGTATTGCTTCCGGGTCATCTCGTTAGGTAGAAAGGGTACAGTGAATATGGTATTCTGTCTGCAGTGGTCTCTAATATGTCTCATTAAGCAAAAGAAACATGTCCTAGAAATGTATAAAATTCACTTTCCTCCAATTCAGTCCAGTTGTATCTGTTTCCATTTGTGATGTCTTTTGCTTTGTTTATGTTGAAGCAATACTGCAGTCCTGTCAATAACAAAGGTCCAGTGGGGAGTAGTTTGCCGTATCCTGTGATCTTTTTGGTGTGAATCATTTGGGGCAGAGACAGTGTTGGGCTCCTCTTTATTCCTCCATCCAGTCTGTGGAGTTTGCTGGGCTGGAGTCTGGGGTCTCTGGTCCTCCCCTGCATGCATAGGGAGATGGGCTGAGGAGTAAAGTAAATCTCTTTGAGATGAGGGAGGAGTAGCGCTGGGCTGAAAAGATTGTGAAGTGGATGGACCCGGGGCAGGCTCACGACTGTAAAATAAAGTAATTAAGCTACCAAACTTGCATTGCATAATATGCACTTGATGTAAAACCACCAGAGGTGAGGCATTACTCCCAAACAGAATTACTTTGAATTACTTTGTGTATGAATTGTGCTATACAAATAAACTTGGCTTACCTAAAATGCTTTCTGATTGGATGCAGACAGAATGTAGTGGACTTATTTTGACCTCAAGAGCTGCTTATACAATATATCTGTGCCGGGGCAAGACACATTTTTCTCAAATACATGGGAAAAATCAGGTACAGGACCTGCTGTTCTCTGTATGAATAGTTGTCTTCACAAGGATGGGCATGAACGGGCACCCAGGTGCAGTTAGGGTAGCTTTATAGCAGTCGATGTTCATATCACAAAAAAAAAAACAGCCCAGAATGTGTACCCAACCCCCCGCCACTTTGAGCATAAATGTGGTATTACAGTAATAAACTTAGAGTTGACCTAAAGCTTGCTAACACACTACTCATGAACTACTGCTTCACACTTCAAACATCACCCTCCGTGTTTATGCTTGTGCCTTCTATTACTTCTGCTAAATTGATCAAACTAATGAGCGGGCTTATATTCGTATTAATGCTAATGACTTTGATAGACCCACATCTCATTTATGGCGTTAAGAGGATGAGATCAGCACGCTGTATGCCGACGTGGAGGGGGGAAAGAGCTGAGCTGGGAGATAGCGCCGTGCCTCTGCTCCGGGTTAATTGTGCGCACCCCAGAGGCACTAAATAAGGACAGTTAGAGTGACAAACGCAGGCACAAATCAGCAGGATTGGCCCACACATCACCACAGCTCCTGGCGGGTGTCCACTGTAGCTCCTTTACCTCACCAGGGACAGTAACTCACCACACTTCAGTTCAAACAAGCTCAAGTGTTGGTTAAAGATGAGTTACAGGCGCGCCAATGTCAATGAGTATTTGGAAGGAGAGATGGGAAAGACTTATTGGCACTTTGCAGAGACATCACAATGGGGGTGTTCTACATGCATCTCTGTGGTGGAATATTCGACAACACTGAAGTAATTAGTTTATATCTATAATGAGTCATAGAAGTTCATAATTCAACGTTCTACTGCTCAAATCTTATTATATTACCAAAAAATAACCAAACATTTCCCACTAGTGCAAAGGAAATATACACACAATAAATATTGACCCTCAAAAATGATTCTTCTATTTATAATTTATTGAAGATAAGCTGATATAATTGTTAATGTGACATGCCTACTTCTACTTCACATTTATTTTTTGTGTCCCAATTTATACAGAATATTATACCAGAATATGTACTTATTATTTATATATTTTTAGATCCACACATTTTCCTAGAATGGCCAAAACCTTGTTGAGTCGTTGCCATGACAGTGTTTACGTGTGTGTCTTATGCTGTATATGGTCACATTTTTATATAGCACCTTTCCACCTTCAAGACACTCAAAGAGTTTTACATCAAGGAACCACTCACCCGTTCATGGGCCAGTGTACACAGACACTGGGGACAAGGGGGGTTAAGTGTCTTGCTCAAGGACACAACAACAGCATTCATCTGTGGGAGCTAGAATTGCACTGCCAACTTGTGGGTCAGTGGACTGACCGCTCGGGAGCTAGAATTGCACTGCCAACTTGTGGGTCAGTGGATCTGACCGCTCAACCAACAATGTTTATGTTGAGAGTAGGATTCGAACCGCCAACCTTTGAATCAGTGGGCAAACACTCCCCACTACCAACTGAGCTACTGTTACCACGGCAGATTTATAACTGTAGCCATTCCATAGCCCCAAAGCTCGGGGCTGTGCATGATGTTGGTCCTGCAGATATGGAGTGTAAATGGAAAAAGCCCAGCAGTGTGTCACACAGACATGTCAGCAGAAGAACCTTCTCCTTCAAAAACCTTCTGTTAATTACCAGTACAATGACACATGAAGATCACCAGCAGCTGCTAAGTCATTTTCAGAGTAGTTTCTGTGGGATTTTCTTCTGATGCTGACCAGCCAGGAGAGACTGAGCTGATAGAGGTGAAGTGCCCATACAAGTGGAGGAAGCGCGAGACCAGTGCACAATAGACCAAGTCCAGGTACCTTTGCCAGATTGCCTGTCCTGACCTCCATGCTCGAGGACTCAGTGGCTGCTTCTGATGTGGTGAGCACTTTGTTGTAGGGTTATAGTAAAAGTAAGGACATTACTATAAGGTTTGACTGGGCTTGAGACGCAACAGAGGACGTGGGGACCAGACAGATATGAATCTGTATAAAAAATACTGAGAGATCATTATGGATTTGTCAGGCAACCTTTGTACAATACTGGTTAAGATTAGGGCTTTGATGGAAGGTTAAGATTAGAGCCTTGTTATGGGTTATGGGTTATGGTTAGTTATGGTTATGTTTGGTTGAGGTTAGGACCAGGGTGTGGGTAGGGGTTGGACTTGGCCTACTTTATAAAATATAATTTAAATGTGAGAAAACTTTCTAAGAAACGTGGAAACATAAAGCTGTGGGACCAACAGGCTGTGTGATCTATTTACGACAGTGAAGATCTTAGAATATTGATACTTTGTAGTGACATTACTCTGGGGGTGTTCTACGTATGGGACCTATTGTGGTCCCAATGTTCAGCAATTACCATGGAGACACAATGCACACATAAGCAAACACAGACAAAGCAGTTTTAATAAATATAGTGCTGTTTAGGTATTTGATTTGCAACAAAAAATGTGAGAGTGACTAACTGAAAAACTGTTGGCTAGCTAGCTTCTGACTGTATTTTTATGTGTGAGGGACTTGTCAGCAGAAATCAGTTAACTTGTTGTCAGCTGTAAATAAAACTCAGACTAAAGTCTAGCAGAGCCTCAGACAGAGTAGTCCCTTCAGTTATCGTCACACCCCCAGGGAATGTTGATGATATCATCTGTAAAGTATCCATATTAGATCACCTGTTAACATGTGGTAGGGCTCTATGTCCAACACAAACCCCAAAACTGTTTCTTGTGTTTTTTGATTTATTTTTAGTGACTTGTTTTGAATTGTTCCAGAGACACTACAGAAGCTGACAGCAGTGGCTAAATCACTTTCCAACTTTGGCACACTTCCAGATTGTCTAATTTTCATCTCATCTTTACCAATAACTCATCCAGCTCAAGTGCTGATTAAAGTCACATTTATGAAATGCTCCATACTCTGCCATTAGACGCAATGAGATGTGATTGATGGCGTGGCGAGGTGCCCTTTGACCTGCAGCTGTGTGAGACCAGAGCACACCTGGAGAAGGCTTCTTTCTCGCTGGCGCTGTTCCTGACAAACACACAACCCAAAGCTGTCCGTGAAACGCTCTTTGGTTTGTCAAGCACAGCCATTTAAGCCTCGCTCCCAACGTCTGGCACATGCTCAGTATCTTATTATTAAAGGTGCACTATGTAACTTTTCTGCTGGAGGGTCTACTTGTCTCCATAGTGCCCACCCCCTGCTAAACTAACAGTGCAGGTGGGCAGGGACAACTAAATTCTGTTTGGCTCTTTGCACACTATTAAAAAAATAAATAAATAACAGGAATACAAAAACAACAGCATGAATTGCCATAAAAGTGAATCAGTTTTGTGAGCCACCTTCTCACCATCTTTACTTGCTCTTTTTACATTCTGCCTTCTGTCCAGATGTTTTAAGCAGATTTTACAGTACCAGGCAGATGCCATTTTGACCAGGAGATGTACATAGTTGGCCTCAGCATATGTTTCAAACATGTGGCTCAGTAAGGAAGGAAAAAGGTCTCTGTCTAAACACGCCCCCAGGACCAGTGTGACCGAAGGCCAAATAGTTTTTAGTGCTGGTGGTGTAACTGTCTGGCATTTGGGGGCGGTTACGCCACGTGTTGTGATGACTTTCTTTGAGCTTAGACTTAATTCTGGTAAAGTCCTGTATTGGCCCAGTGCACAGTGCTTTCTTTCATCAAGTGTCAAATGAGCAAAGCCTGGTGACTGATTTGTATGTTTAATCTACTTGCTGCTTGTTTGCGTTAAAGATGAGGTGTGCTTACTTAACAGAGCGATGACAACTGTCTGAACACATCCAACATATTATTAATGAAGTGAATTCAGTGTGAGTGAGTATTGTGTACTGCTTTGCCAATACGTTGTGTCAATACCATCTTGTATCTTGTGCACACATTTGGTTGTCCTAATGTTTATTGTCAGAAATGCCCCTTATTCAGTAAAAATATATTTTATTTATTTGAGTAGGACTGTGCGTATGAACACTAAGTGCCGTAAATACACTGGATTTAGCTCAAAGTTAGTTTCACTATGTAAAATGCAGAGCCTTCATTATGTCAAATCTGATGAAGTCAGTAAAAACTCAAGTTGGAGTTTGATTTTTAAAGCTGGGATTGTTTGAGTTTATTGCTCTGTGTCCCACCCAATCGCACCACTCGTCCCACTTGTACTTGATGAGACGGGCACTCTCCCCACAGCTGTTCTCCTAATGAGCGGCGAGTTGTGTGAAGGAGGTTAATGGAGCGATTTGGTGATCAGAAATGGGATGCAGCCCGGGCGCGCACAAAAGAAAATGAGTTTGAAGGCAGCAGCAGTGGGGCTAATGGACTGCACAAACTGATTCTGAAGCAGGAAAGACCAAGGAAACGGGACGCTAATCGGAGCTAATACAAAACTGGCACAAGTATTGAAGAAATCCCCAGCTGTGGAGTACAAGTTAATGCCATGTGAAAACAGATTCTGGTTGGATTTCAACCATGGTTTGCAGGTGGGAGATAGAATGAAGCTGACACATCAACATCAAAGGGGGGAGGGGGGGGGTATTATGCAAACAAAATTTTTGAACCTTTCTGTTGTTATACCATTGTTCCCTCATCAAACACAGGCCTGAAGAGCTTTTATATGTCATCCATGCATGTTTGCGTAATTCAGAGATCTGTGCCATGCCTTCTTCAAACCCTCCTTGCGGTTTGCAAGGTTAGTCTTGTACACGACCATGCACATGACTCCAAAGACTACAAGTCTACGTCATCTATGCTCCCGCACGGCCATTTTCAAAAAAATATACAAAAGCGTGATACAAAACAATAGACTACAACATCACAAACCTGATGCGATGTGCAGTAGTTTCATTATGGCATTTTCAAAACAATAAAAGGTAACATGATTTAAATATGTTATGTGTTAGTAGTTAATACCCCACCGAAGTAAAATGTAATAAAACTGATATTTCAACTTTGATCCTACCTACCTCACTGTCAGTAGGTCACAGCTGACAGAGATACTGAAAATTCTCTGTGGCGTAACAACACAATCCCAATCTCCATCCCATCTCCCATGTCCCCAGATACGAGGTAAACATTTGCAAATCAAATATAGATTTAACTGCACAATTTAATGTTGATTTGTTCTTAATTGCAAAAACATTAGACATGATTGTCAAGCTGTTATAATTTGGTGTTTTGGTTCAAGACAATTATCCAATCAGAAAACAGAATGAGCCTCACATGAGTCTCTCATTGGGGTTGCGAGTTTCAATGATGAAATCCAGTAGGTTTAAACCTAAAAGGAGTCTCTCCATCACTACTTAAACCCCAGCACCTGCAGCCAATCATGAATCAGTGCTAGTGCAGCCTCTGCAGCTCAGTAAGTGAAATTTGGATGTTCTTTCACATAAGGCCTGTCCATATACTGAGAATGAGACACACTTGTATGTCTCTATCTGCAGGTTAAGGCTCTGGACACAGGCTCAGTTGGGATTACAGTGCTTTTTATAACTGTAGGAGCGCAGGTTCCATACAGTTCCTGTATGTAACCTGTGTTTAGGATTGGTCTCCAGGAAATGAATGCACGTCAATGTAATATCCTCAGAAAGCATGGAAACCCAACATGTGTGAGCTGATGTGTGGGTGCACCAGGTGAACAGTGAATATGCATGAGGTGAGGCAAGGTGAAGACTCTAGGTGGCGTTATAATCTGTCTCATCATGTGACCTGGGGAACTCCTCTCATTAAAATGATGGATGGAGGCAGGAGGGAGGGGGGCATACATGTTCTGTCTGAGAGGGGGCTTATTACAGAGCACCTGAGGGGGTAAGGTGAAGGAGGGATCAGACAGGAGGAGGGGAGTGGAGACAGGTGAAGCTTCGTGACATTTTGCGTTCTTAGTCTTGTGGTCTCTCATCTATTAACATGGTAGTTATAATTAGTTATGTTTTTATGTAATACTTGTTAAATCTGTTATGTCTGCATGTATTCCTGCAAATCTCCATTAGTTAAAAAGCTCCTGTATCTGATTTTTCCCATGTATCTGAACAAAATGTGTCTTGTCCCTGGTCGTCAGATGACTCAGGGGGAGTTTTGAATGCAGTCACGTATATAGTAAAGTTTGAGTAACACAACATTGAACCCTTAACTCATGAGTGCATAGGCTATATTCATTTACGTGGCAAATGCCCTTCTGTCATCACGTTGATATGTCTTGCCCAAAGGCGGTATCACTTTGAGTGGAAAGCAAACCATCAACCCTCTGCTGACTCATCTCACATCACAGTTAATCACTTTCTTATGAACAAGTGGAGCAAACTTTTCTCCACTTAGCGCTGTCACTTCAGATTCATGGAGATTGTTGGGACTGAAACCTGCTGATGCTGCAGAACACAAACAGATCAGGTAGTAGATTCATTTGGCTGTCTCGTTATGGCTAATTGGCTGCAGTCTATCCTATTAAAACGAGGACAGTCTCTTCACCGTTTACTCTTAAGCTCTCCTCAGTCTCCAAATGTCTTCACTAAACGGCACGCAGATGAGTGATGGGGACATTAGAATGGAGTTGGTATCAGAATAACCAGAGAGTGGGGTGTCTGAAATGAAAGTGAAGGATTTGAACTGAACAGCTGCAAAGTCCGACAGCTGTTTATAACATATGTGGTGTTTTCACATTTGTGTTTACCTTTGTGGATAGATAGGCCTTTCTATCTATTTCTACATTTCTCAGTTCTTTATCCATGATTGTCTAAAATTAGATTATGATAAACTTGTAACACTTAACAATTATTACACATATTCATGCCATAGTAACTACTTAATACCCAAACCATAACACTAACCCTTAATTAAGTACTAAATTAGTTATTAAGCCTGAATCATTCAACAGGGTTAATTCTAGGCCCTCTACCTGACTTCTTTTAATTATTTTTTTAAATATTTTTCCATGTATTTGAGCCAAATGTGTCTTGCCCCAGTACAGATATATTGTAAAAGCAGCTCTTTAGGTTAAAGTAAGACTGCTGTGTACTATCTGCCACTCATTATAAAACGTTTTATTATCAGCTGTTGTTGCTGCAAAACTCTGCTCTGGTCTCTGAGAGTTGTGAAAAGTGCTTATAAACTCATTGTGGTGAATAAATAGGATATTCTGAATGCATAAGGTAATTGAGGAATAACTTTAGACCACTACAAACTGTAAAATGAACTAGTTCAGTTTCACGTTTTTAAAATCAGGTACAGCACCTTTATATATGATTTATGTCTTTGTTCATGCTTTGTTAAGGCTAATTAATTGAGGCTGTGTTAATATAAAGTGTATCATTTTTGTTAGATATTGGCTCCACAAACATGCCATAATAATCTAATGGCTGAACGTCATTTAAACTGACAACCATCATTGTCCAATTAGGTTCATTAGCTCTTCTGATAGAATTATGCTTTAAGTTCTTCTGACAGACCTCTGTTTATTTCATACCTCTACAGTTTGGGCTGCACTCTGCTCCTTCCTCTCTGTGTCATGTGATGTTGCTGTGATGTGTCTGCTCAGCTGACTTAAACAGATTTTGGCGCTGTCTTCCTACTTGGAGCAGTAGGATGACGCGCCGTGTCTGCTCAGCTGACTTAAACAGATTTTGGCGCTGTCTTCCTACTTGGAGCAGTAGGATGACAGCGCCATCTGCAGTTTGACTTCTTCAGAACTGTATCCCAGGTGTGAGAGTTGGTATGCCCCCTCATCTCGATTTACAGTGTGGTTGGTGGGTTTCTGGATCTCGATGGGCTCCCTGGTCCAAAGATGATCTTTGTTGCTCTCTGTGCCTATGACCTTAGCTTTGTCCCAGTCCATGAGATGGTTTTTCCTCTTGCAGTGGTCTGAGATTGCAGACTTAAGCTGTTCTTCGACTTTTATATCACATTGCATTTATGGTCTGGGTCTATTTTGTCTTTCAGTTTAGACATTCTACAGCGTACATGTCTAATGGTGCATTCCAGTGGTGCTCTTAGGTTGGATTTTCCGAGTTCCAACTTTTACATGACGACTGAAATGTGGCACTATCTTGGAATTTCAATTGGAATCAGAAAGTTTCATTTCAAAGTTTGAGTTAGAAAATCGAACATGGCTGTGCCCTACATTTGGTGAAAATGTTAAACCCGACAGTTAAAATATCGATTGTACTTAAGTCACCCGGGGCTCAGACTGCACGCGGTGCAGTATTCCGTATAGTACAAAAACCGAGGAGCTCAGATGACATCACATATCATGTGCCCATTTATCAAATGCTGAGCTATACGCAATTGCATCCAACTCAAAGGTTTGGTGTATACAAACTAGTGAAAGTACACTACAAAGCAGTAGTGTGTACACCCATAAGAGGTTATGCCACGTAGAACAACACAGAGGTGTTCGTATGATAGCTAGTATCATACGGTTATTCTAAAGACTGAACATTATGTATGGCATCATATCCTGTAAATATCAAAATATCACCTGCTGTAGTTCGTAAGTGTGGCTCGTTGGTCTAGGGGTATGATTCTCGCTTCGGGTGTGAGAGGTCCCGGGTTCAAATCCCGGACGAGCCCGGCAGCTAAGTTAGAAGGTCTGCTTACCTCTTAACAGCTGCACCAGTTTGCCATTTCCATCA
>KN485332.1:8455-26950 GCA_000787095.1 Periophthalmodon schlosseri | reverse complement strand
GAGGAGCTCGGAGTAGAGCCGCTGCTCCTCCATGTCGAGATGTGCCAGCTGAGGTGGCTCGGGCATCTGTTCCGGATGCCTCCTGGACGCATCCCTGGGGAGGTGTTCCGGGCATGTCCCACCGGGAGGAGGCCCCGGGGAGGACCCAGAACACACTGTCTCTTGGCTCACCTGGGAATGCCTTGGGGTCCCACTGGAGGAGCTGGAGGAAGTGTCTGGGGTGAGGGAAGTCTGGTAACCCCCCCGAGCCGGCCCCCGGATAAGTGAAAGAAAATGGATGGATGGCATTTCTCTATTCATGGGTTTCAGCTTCCTGCAATAAAAACACCAGTAATTGAATAATGTAAGATAGATAAGCTTAATGCCACACTGCGGAACATTTTAGGGATAGGCATGTAGCAGAGCACCCAGACCACCCACCAGACTGTTAAATTTGTTAATTGCTATGTCAACATTCCTATTTTTTTGTCATTATGAAATTCACGGATATTTTTAAGTGTTCTTTACTTTCTGTTCTATCTGTAAATAGTTACTGGTTAGTGCATTATAACAAAAAACCTAAAAAACAATGATTTGCTTGAAAATTCTGTTAGTGTGTATCATAAGTGTCACTTATGTAACTGCAGTAACTATTGTGAAGATTTGAAAGCTCAGCAATGACATTTATCATGTACTTTTATGTCTTGAATCTGAGGAAAAAAGTTATAATTAAAAGTACACATTTTTTCTTTCCTTAGATGGGATTAAACGGCCCGTTGCCTCCTCCCTCTTTCCTGTCTCCTCACTCTAAGCTGCAGCTCTCGGGGGCTCTGACCGAGCAGCTTATCCCACAGGCCGCTCTGAGCGCACACAACCGTGAGTATCTGAAACAGTTAATAACACCTTACCCTTTAACCTAATGTGCTCAACTCGCAGAAGCCACATATTTCTGTGTATTAGTCTAGCACACAGGCATTAAGTACAGTGTGGCTAGTAGAGTAATCCTGAAGCATGTAGACTGTGCAGAGGGACCCAGACAGACTTCTGTCTCTCACTGTAAGTTTAAAAGGACCGGCGCTTCCTGCAGCGCTTACAGATTGTCTAGACGCTGCAGCTCGTCTGCTGACAAAAAACTAAGAATCACACTTTGCTGTGCCACCTGCTCTGGCTCCGTTTCATATTGGGTGCAATTCAGAAAGTTGTTGATTGTGTTTAAATATCTGCACTCTATGGGTCCACTTTATTTGAGAGAGTTACTGCGGCCCTATAATCCACCCAGAGCCCTGAGGTCAGCTGACCAGCTCCTGCTGATTGTGCACAAAGCCAGGCTCAAGACCAGAGGTGACAGAGCCTTTTCTGTGGCAGTGCCCAGACTATGGAACAGTCTCCCTCTGCTTATTAGATCCTCTCTGAAAACCCACCTCTTCTCCCTGGTATTTAATACAAGCTAGACAGGATATCTTAGTGTTTTATTGTTCTTTTCCTATGTATTGTGTTATCTGTATATTTGTTTTTTTGCTGACTTATGTTAAGCACTTTGATTGTTTTAAATGTGCTATATAAATAAACATGAACTGAACTGAAAAGTGTTTGTTTAATGAGAAACAACTTTGAAATGTCAGGTGGTTTTACTCCAGTGGGCCAACGTCTGAGAGGAGCAGCTCCATTCAGACTGCCAAGGGTAAGAAAGATGTTACTTATTTACTATTTGGGAAAAGCCATATGATGCCATTTCTATTGCCTATTTCCAGACACTGCGTGATAGTGTGTCTTCAGCTATTCTTGGAACTACAGATGCTTCTCAAATTGAACAAGTGGTAAGTCTCACCCATTGTAAATAACTAAACACCTTGAAACTAAACACCATTTTGTTACCTCTATCTTCTGAGTTTAATTACATTACATGGTTTATTTCTCTTTGTTTTTTTTTAGGTTGTTGCTCTCTACGACTACAAAGCCAATCGATCAGATGAGCTCACGATCCACAGAGGGGATGTGATCCAGGTGCTTTATAAGGACAATGAAAACTGGTGGTTTGGACAACTCTCCAACAGGCAGCAGGGATACTTCCTGGCTTCATATGTGGTGGACGAGAGTAAGTACAATTTATACAGAAGATACAGGATAAAGGTCTCTGTAAAAAGCAAGCAAAAGATTCATTTTGAAACGTTTGATACATTTCAGTATTTTGTATTTAATTAGCAGTTTTTCATGTTTTTGGAGGCTTGTTCAAGTTTTGAGTTGACTAGAGCCTTATTTTGTCCTGTTTTATCATTTTATCCCTTGGCAGCAGCTCGGAGAAATGTTCATTGTCTCTTATTGTTCCCAAAGCAACCTAATTTTAATGTTTGTGAAATTTTGTTATAGAGAACTACAACGAAGATGCATCAAAGACAGTAGAGGCTCCGGCTACTTTGTTTGAAGCAACACCAGATCGCGCCACACCTACAAGGGTAAGAACTCTACATCTAACCTACATCTGTATTGGTGGTTACTTCTCTTCTGTCATTTCCCTGGGTTATATAACTGGGTACTATATTTGGTGATGGTGGACTGTTTCTTGCTTCACAACTTTAAGGTGTCAGCTGCCATTAGCTCTTCTGGGGAGCTCAGGTTTCTCTCTGAACCAACTCTTTCGGACACAGAGCCAGAGCTGATCAGTACCAAGTAAGTGACACTGACTATACAAATATGCAAATTTAAACATTCAAATTTATTGGATTTACTTATGGGCGTGTTCAAAACCACATCAAAATTTGCACTAAACTTCTAGGCCTGGTTTAGTTCTGATCTAGTCCAGGTTTTGTTAGAACTGGTTCAAATCATGACCAAACCACGACAAGTGTGAACGGATTCTGAACACCCCATAGATCTTCTAAGATAAACTAGTAGATCATTGTCAGAACTAAAGGGGAGCCAAAAAGATGCAAAAGGAACAATAAGCAGTAAATAACTCAAGACCCCAATATGATAAATATAAAGCAAGATTATGTAAGATGAGTGTAAAATACATTTAGGACACCAGTACAAAATAGTCCTTGTATATCACTCTTTTGTGACATACTAATATGGTAACTATGGTTTGTTTTCTTTTTGATAGAAGTAAAAGAAAGAAGAAGTTGAAAAAGCCTGGTTTGTCCATGTCTTCGTCTCGGGGGACATTTTCAGAGGCGGATGTGGCAGGTCCCAGCACCAGCAGTAGGCCAGTTCAGACTTTAGACAGACCGGTCCGGACTTCAGGAAGACCACTGCCAAAGAGACCCAGTGGGAAGACCAACAGTGCCTTTGAACCTGACCCCTGAACTCAAAGGGACTTTTTCACACAAAATGTATATTATGTGCAAAACACTGAACTATTTTGTATTCACTTGTTTACACTTTTATATTGTATCTAGTTTCTTTTGTATTTAATGTAAACTAGAAAATTTTACTTTTCCTACATAACCTTTTTATAACGTTACATTTTTAGATTATTTTAAGAATATTGCTGTATCCACAGAAATTATAGAAATATTGCATTTTTAAAATATGAGCTGATCACACTAAAAACGCATACACATCTTATTGAATGTCATCAACATTCCCTGGAGGTGTGGTGCTAACTGTAGGCATGCTCTGTCTGAGGCTTTGTTAGACTTTAATCTGAGCTTCAACAACATTTCAACAGTCTGACCAGAAACAAAGAACTGACTTAGTTGGAACTACAACAGGTGAGCTAGTTTTTAGACTCCTGAAAATGTTTTGTCTAAATACATTTTGTATTTTTTCTTGAGTTTGCAGACGATCTAGAATCATTTTTGAGTGTTTGCTAATGTGTACATTGTGTCACCGTGGTAACTGGTGAAGATTCTGCCATACACAAACATGCACAACACCCCCAGCATGATATCACTGCATACAAACAAATGCATTGTTTGTTTGTTTTTTTCTCTCTTTTTTGTCTTGTTTTTGTTTTTTCAAATAGATCTTTCAGCTTTGGGTTTGTACCTCATTAATGATTCAGAGATGTTCAGAACAGAAAACTATAAGCCATTATGTCTGTACTTCTTTTATTTATTTGAACCCCTTCAAACATGAAATACATTTAATACACAAATAGTGTTAAATGACTTAATATAAAACAAATAAATAAACATTTTTGTACCAGTCTAGGTTGTCATGTGATACTGCTTCTTTATCAAAAGGCACGATTGTGAAAGATGGTTCTCTCTCATTCTTTTCTACAAATTTTCCCTCTCCGAAGAGGCCACTAATGAAAATGATCGAACACATAAGTTATGTCTATTATAATCTCAATCAGGCAGTGCTTCTGGACATGTCTGTAAGTCTGAAAGGAAAAACTACATAGAAAATTAGCACTCCACATTTTAGACCAAGTTGCTGCTCAAATTCAGTTGATTAGAAATAAAATAATTTGGACTAAACTTAAGTATAAGACCAATTTATGAAGATATTTCAAGATCCAAGGCGCACGTGAACATTTTAAACAAATATCACCAGTAGAGAGCAGTTATGTCTCTAACCAGGGGTGTAGCCATTTAAAATAAGTATATTTAAATAAAATTTAGTTAGTTAATTTAATTAGTTTCACCACACGATGGCAGTGCACCAGAGCACTCTCTTCTCTGGTGTAACCTCTGTTTAAACCATGCAGGAAACGAGAAGCAAACATTAATTAAAAATAAAAAGTGGTTATGGGGGGAGCCCTGACCACATTTTAGTTGTATTACCTTATTACAGTCACTGACAAAAACGGCATAAATTACTATAAATGTATTTTTAGGGCCCAAGCATCTTTAAGGGCCGAGTGTGGCACTAGTTTTATTTTATCTCATTACAGAATCCTTAAATGTTATCACATTTTAGCCAACTTGAATACATTAACATGTCCTAGAAAGCAGAAAACGTGTCTATAATGTTGAGCATTTTCTGACGTGAGTAATGTATATACATGATAGCTGTGGGTCATCTTCTGACAGGTGAATAATCACTTGAGCCGGAGTGACAAGTAGATCCGGCTCTGCGGTTAACTTACTGAAACAAGTTTTTAGTGAGTGGAGAAACACAGAACATAATGTTCTGTAGAATTTGGTCATGGATCTTGTGAACATAATGAAGGTGACTGCATTAACACTGATGGGGTTTAGGTAGTGACCATTCAGATCAGAGAGAGTCCTTTTAGATTTAAACCAACTGGATTTCAGGATTGAAACTGGTAAGAGTATGAGAAACTCGTGCGAGGCTCGTTCTGCTTTCTGATTGGATAACTGTCTTGAGAACAAATCACCAAATTTTAACATAAATGTGTTTTTGTAATTAAGAATGAATCAGCATTACAATTGTTGTCAGTAAAAACTATATTTGATTTTAAAATATCTACATTGTATCTGGGGACACAGTTGGGTAATGTTTAGGAAATTTAAAAGCAAAATCTTACACAGGGCTTCGCAAAGGGGGGGGCGCCATGTAGATGGGCACACAGAAGTCTGCCTCTCCACATGCCCACCTCATCCAAGTGCTTGACCACTTATTCCGCTAAAGGACCCTTCTTTTGGTTATATTAACTAACTAATAGATTTACTCACATTTATACTATTGCTTCTTTTTCACTTTGCTGAGAAATGTTAAACATGACATACGAGTCAGCGGCGTAACCCCGTGAATCAAGTAACGCGACTGCACCTTCTTGACACTTAATTTACTGCTGTGTTTTTCAAGCACCGGTTTTCCACAGACTCACAGCAGACAGGTGACCGACCCGCCCACTGTCTGCGCAACTGAGAGGAAGACAGAGAACATGAGAACTGACATGAGCACTGGAAAGTCTGTCCCCTGTTGTTGACTTGGCTGTGTCTGAGTACTACTGTGTGTTTTTTAATATCACTGGTTTTATACAGCAAGAGACCTCTGCGAGAACTGTGAGGAAGCATCATGTGACCCCCTTCACTTGTTTTACCTGCCCCCTGGGATTTTATTATTGACCATTTTAACAGTAAGCTTCAGTCTGCCCTTGGCCAGGTTGCCCCACCAGACACTGCATATATAAATACTTTATACAGTCTATGTGCCCCACTGAAATGAATAGACTCATGTCACACCCATACCCCTTCGGAGAAATGCAGAACTAAAACTGAAGAAAAACTGTAGGGCAGCAGAAAGAAAATGGAGGAAAATAAAATTACAATTAACAAGGAAATGTACATAGAACAACAGTTTATAACAAAACAGTACGAAATACAAGAAATTCATACTTCGCAAAAGTCATCACAGACAACAGAAATAACCCTTAAGTTCTTCTTTCCAACCCTGATTTTTAAAAAATCATGTAACCCCAACTGACTCCCTTTGCGAGCAGTTTGCAGACCACTTCATGCAACAGTACAAATACTACCTGACTTTGACTTTGTATCTTGATATTTTGAACTTTATGGATTCAGAAGTGGAGAGGTTTCTTCATCTGTTGTTAGTTCAGTTATTTGCCTTAATCGAAACGAGAGAGAAACCGTTACAAAAATGTTTAAGAGACAACAACAAATGTGAAAGTAGCCTAAATGTAGTGTTACCTTTGTGGCTGCGGTTTGTGAAAGATGTAGTGTAGACCCAGTAGAAATGCCTAAGACACAAGAGCAAAGAGTTGTCTACTAACAGATTTGAATTTTTCTTCTACTTTTCTACTGTCGACTAACCTTTCTTTTTGCTGGCTTTAAAACTCATTATACCTACACCTAATAGTTTTTTTTTGTTCTGAAAACCATCTTTTAAACCTTACTGTGTAAACATACTGTGCTGTGGCTACTACTGCTACTAGAACTATAGACCTCCTAGATCCTAGATTAACCCGGACTGGATTAAAAGAGTGGACTAAAGACTACCAGAGTGAGTCAGATTCAAATGTTCACATCCAAAATACAACATTCATTCATGATAAGGTTCTTACAGCCAAAAAGGCCAGTCCTCCTTGTATCACTGCTGCCCACTCAAAGCTTAGGTTCTGTGTGATAAGACCGCCGACGATGGGTCCATAAAACATGCTGAAAATAGAAAAGATATTTCGTTTTACCAAAACAAACACGTTCCATGTATTTTGAGCACAAGAAGTACAATACTATACAATAAATAGATAAATGACCTTAATGATAAGATTTATGTATGCACTGAACTGACAAAAACATTTTCTAAACATATATCACATGACTCCGATTCTTTCTTTGTTAATGGGTTCTTCAAAGTGTGTAATTAAAAAGGCATTTGGGGTTTTTAGTGTTTGTGTTTAATTGTTGCTTATGTCACAGATTGTCTACACTACTAGAGACAGAATAACTTTTATATTTAAGTTGCACGTCTAAACCATGAGCTTACCCCACTTATTGTACATAATTGTGCTGTAGCATATTTTATTATACTTGCACAGTGTTATGTTAAATGTAAATCCATTTTCTAATATTTATTTATCTTGATTTTTGAATGCCTATTTCTATTCTCTTGCTGTTACTGAATGGTGCGTTGCAAAATTGGAATTTTCCGATTGTGGGAGACATAAAGGGTCTCTTATCTTACCCAAAGGACCAAACTGCTCCAAACAAGCCAGACACCATCCCCAGTGTGCTCAGGCCTTCCTCAAATCCTTGGTCACTTGAAGAACAGACACAGTGTTACTTTGAGACCTACTCTGTGTCTTCCTGGAGCTCATATTTCCTCCAGGCAGTGAATGCAGCAGGAGAACATGTGAAGGCACTCACTACACACATGTGATGATCTCCGGGAAAGTAGGGAGAGCAGTCATGCCCAGAGAAAACCCAATTACACCCAGCATGACGACCAGCAGCCACAGCGGCCTAACACATGCAAAACAGAGAGGAGAGCAACATCTTAATTGTATTTTAAACATGGCATGACTCACTGTGGAAAAGTATAGTAGCTATGTTTGGGAGCCAAGACAGATTTTTTCCCCTTGTACGTTATACACTTTTTGTTTGATAATCTTGAATGGTCAAATATCTTCAAAATGTTGCCTGTAAACATTAAGTTGTTTCAACTTCATTTTTATAGGCAATATCAGTAAAACTGCATGGCGTACTCCATTTGCAATCAGGGCCTGTTAGTCACGGGGTTGTCAAACTACACAAACTCAAATTTGCTTCTCACCCAGAAATATTCAAAAATGGAGCAGGACCAAGCAGACAGAAACCAACTGCAGTGGCGAGCCCCCCGGTCACCATGAACCAACTCCTGGTGGCCTATAATTCAGGAATGGACAGTAATTCAAGAATTATTGATTTGAAAACATAACACATTTATGAATATACCGTCTATACTCACAGGATATTTATCAGTGAAATAGCCCATCAGCGGAGATGCCAGGCAGTAAGGTAAGGACAAGCCAAGCATGATGAGGCCGACATAGCCTGGGGAGAGATTGAACTGGGAATACAATGGCATGGGCAATTATTTATTTGTTTATGTTGTCATATAAGTAAATGTGTAGAATAGTACCTTCTCAATGGCAAAAAGTGACAATGTTGCATCCAGGAAACCCAAGCCTGCGCTCAATGTGAATATGACATAGCTGATAAGGAGTATTTTTATATTGGTCAGAAGACGGAAGAAAGAGTCTTTGGATGGATCTGCATCTGTAAAGAAAAAAAAAGAAAACACGATGAAATGTACAAAAAGAGCAAACAATGAATTGCAAAAGAAGATTAAAAAATAAAACAGCACCCTGAAAATGTAGATCACTTTTCTCGCTGAGGCTAATAGGCTATAGTCCCAAGACTGTCGTTTTGAGGTGAATCAGCCCTTTGATTTCACAATAATACATATGACACTCACAACAAATCCTTAAGTAATAATTCAAATTTGTGTCATTCAGACAGAACCCCAGAAACATTCAGAGGATAGTAGATTGTCAAATTACTTACCAATAGCGGGTAAGACGTAAATGTTGAAGGGGACCATAATTAAGAGGAAACAGCCAAGAAGCATGAATGGAACTTCATATCCAAAAGACTGGTAAAACCATCCCCCGACAGGTGGTCCCAGGATCAGCCCAAGGCCAGTGAAGATCTCCAGACTACCCTGAAACATCAAAGACAAGACCAGTTTAGAAATAATATTGAAACTAATTTTACATGCTTCTGGTGGCAGGTAGGGCATCAGATTTATTGGAGAATCCTGCCATTCACTGCCATCAAAAACACACACATTTCTTTATAGACAACCACAGAAATGAACCACTGAAGAGGATATAAACACAGAAAAAACATTTAAATCAAACACAGAGGGTCCAGTGGAGCAGTGGTTTCCTGTATCTCATTTGAAGTAATGCTGTTGCTGTCTATCTGAGCAATACACTTCTCCCCCTTTGCACTCTACAGTCACAGTAATGTGTCTTTGCATCAAGACGGGCATCTGCCAAATCATTAATAAAAAAGAGACAAAACTCTAAACATAAAATCTTTTCCTAATCTTGTGGAGTTCATCTTAGCAAATATTTTTTCTATTCCTTGTACCATACTACTGCCAATGGTTGTCATAAACAACACAAAACAACAGCTTTTACTCGTGATTCAAATGTCAAAACAACATACCAACCAGACAAGGGGTGTCTACACTCACCAAAACAGTTGCCACATTGTTGGGGAAGATTTTCGCTGTGAGTGCAAAAGAAGAGGTCATTGCAGCAGCAAAGCCCAACGCATCTATGGACCGCACTATGAAACACAGGGCAATGAAAGGAGGGCCAGCAGGTACACGGTCCAGTAATCTGAAAGAGGCACAAGATAAATGCTTAAATCTCAACTATTCAAACATCTAGTCTGAAGCACAAGTCAGAGTTGAAATATTTGGACAGAGGATTAAGATTAGTGTAACAATCCCCTTTCAAAATGTTAAATCATATTTAATTCCAGTCATATTCATGGTAACATGCCATACTTCATAGGCTAAAATGCAGCATGTGCAAGCTGTGCAGCATGAATTATTACTACACCATTTGTATACAAATTTTTTCAGTCTTTAAACTTTTTGTCACGAATGCTTTTTCAATAACCCCTAACTTATCTTCTCGAATAATAATTCCATGTGGGATTTCATTTTTAACATGGTTGGTCTAATTTCACATGCAACCAGAAACACCTTAAAGTTTTTAGGTTTTCACTACCATAGGCTTACATTAAAATTTTTGAGACCTTACCCGAATATTATGGTGCATCCTGATGACACAAATAGCCCTGCAATAAGCATAAACTTTGCACCTATTTGGACAATCTGAAACAGACAATTAACAAGCATTTTAAAGACTTAAAATCAATATTGTGAAATATTTACAAATATATTTAAAACTTACATATTTTCCTAAAATTAATGAACCAATTAAATTACAGACAGCATAGCAGCCAAATATGAGGCCAATGTCAGTTTGACTGGCACCTTTTTTTACAGCCTGGAAAGAAAGCAAAAGGGAAAACATAATTAAAATATATTGAATAATCATAAAAAATATGAATTCTATCATAATATAGCGTTGGTATGGTTTGTATTAAGCTCACAACATATCAAAGCAACTTTTAACTTTTATTTTTATCATATCTATAGCTGATCTTGTATTTACACATGATGAGTCACCTGGCACATTTGCCTACAAGCACAAGGGCAAAGCCAATATTTTCCATTATAACACTGGCAACTGAAGCATTGTAAGCAGAATAAATCATGAACTTTGGACTATTAGCTGGAGTAGTAGTAGTTATTATTATTTTTATTTCATAGGCTATTAAACAATACCTCGTTTGGGAAAAAAGGACCTAAAATTGAGTAACATATCATTGAGCTAAAGTTCACTGATGCTATAGAAATGAGGGTGAGGATCTGCTGTTTTGTCATCCTCTGGGGTGGTTCTGGGGAATCAGTCTGGACATTATTGACATCTGGAACAGACAACAAACAATGAATAAAAGTTATTGATAGATTCAGCCGTTCAGTGTGATTATGTACGCTGTAATAGAGAAAGTAAAGCATTGCATTGTTGGTTACACTTTTATATCACTTGCCTTTCTGTTCAAATTCATTTTCCGTGTCCATGATCACGTTCCAGTCCTTAATATCCGGCAAATGTAGCAGAAAAATAAATCAGCCACATAACTACGCTCGGAAAAACTTCTGTAGACTCTTCCAATGGCAGTAATCCGCTGTAGTTTCCACTGTGTAAAGTTATTAGTGGTCATGTTATGGTCAATTACGCCGTGGGTAATAAACAGCACGCTTTCCTGTTCACCTTCAGCGTAAAATCCTCCACGGAATAAATCCAGTAATCCAAGAGTGTTCATGTTGGTGCAGTTAGCAGAATTTTATATTTAGAACACGATAAGAGCATTTTTATATTCTTATTGCAGCTTTTAGTTTAAATTTCACATTAAAAAAAAAAAAAAAAAAAAAACATGGACAAAAATGCGCGGTACACTTCCGGTAATAAACAGGTCATGTGACAACCGCTTTGAATGGTCACGGGATTAAATATAATCAAATTAATTACTGACTTTTATAGTAGATAATGTTTTCTCAGCGGAGTTTCTGTGTATGTAAAAGGATTTTTTTAGGTAGGTAAATTAGCCTTGAAGTAGAATAAAAAGTAACATATAGGTCTGATGAAATATGTAAATCAGCGTAAACATTTAGCATAATGGTGGACAAGACATTTTCTTTTCGTATCCTATTTGTTTTTCTCCCCATGATGAGAAAGCCATGTCATTAGGCTTACCTTAAACTTTAGGCTAGAACCTTATAAAGTCTTAAAAGTTATAGGTTGTTTTTCTGGACATTTAGAAAACAAAAGGGGCATTTTCCCCTAGAGTAACTGACACACACAGACTCCTTATTCACTGATCTTTGTGTTTTTAAATTTATTCATTTATTTCAAGGCCAAAGCAAAGACTGCTTTCTCTCCCTCATGCATTTTACTGGAGGATAAAGCCACTGCACTGGTGGGTTGCAATATGTTTTATACACTACTGCCCCTCACTCACAGGTTTAACACGCAGCTTGGTATTTGATTATTATATTGTCCGACTATTCCTGACTGTTTTGACTGGATAATGTCATGTAAAAAGCAGTTGTTAAAGTGCAAATGTATTCTGTATTCTGAGTTGTTAGTGAACTATTTGGCTGCTCAGGATTAGAGAAAAGTCTGCTGTTCCAGTTCCTGTGGTTACAGAGTGCTATTAATAATGATATATTTATTACTACAGTACAGATATTGTAATATTATTCTTTTTCATGTTCTCAGCCACATTTAAGCCTCCATCCCAGTTTCTTATTAGATGTTGGCAATTTCAACACAACTCAAAATCAGCTATAGCCCTGCAGCTCCAGCACCATGGTAAGAGCAGACTGACGTGGCTTTATCTGAGTTGTATTGTTTTGGACAATGTCATTCATATTTCAGTGTTATGGTCGCAGTCACAGCAGCTGTGCAGTATCTGTAGTAGAGCTGACTAATATGTATATGTAACACAGCCCAATCTCTCCTCTTTGTCCTTTTCTCCTGTGAAGCCTTGTGGCTCTGTGGATGCTGATGACATTGTGATGTAGTGATCCTGCTCCTCTGCATCAGTGCTGCAGTGAGGACCAACTCCAGGATGAGGAGTTTGTTGCTTCACTTTCTTAATATGTTCTTAATGAACTGTAGTTTTGGGTCGTGTAAGAAGGTATGACAAAATGTTGAAAATTAATGAAAGAATATGAATTATTCAATCTGAGTTGTTAACAAAAACTACTTTTCATTAAGACAGCTGCAGTACATCCAGACACAGACCCGCCCTCTCCGTTCACGCACAAATAGAAGCTCCGCAGAGCGTTGATGGCTTTGAGAATGAAGATTTGTCCTCAAATTCAGAACTTTCAATAGGATTATTTTAAAATCAGTACGTTTTACGTTGAAGATAGCTCTGGCCAAACCCACGGACACGGGCAACTCTTAAAAAGCCGCTCAATTCCACGGCAAAACCGCGTACCTGCGACGCGGTTTGGGCTGACGCACGGACAGACACGGCCCCCACAAGAGCGCGAGTAACACGGAGAAGAGCAGGACCAGGTACGATTAAAGCTCTGTCCCTCATTTGGCTTCAGTAAATGGCATTTCAGAAGCTAGTGCGAGCTTTTTGCACCTTATAGCTGTCAGCTAAAGGAAAGTTTGTCCTTATTTCTGGCTGTTTCTGCTCAGTGACTGCCAATGCAGGGGACTGGGGTACACACCATGATGGACATTGAGCTGGTAATGATGCTTTTTCATTTTGAAACTGCACTATGAACAGTAATAACACTGTTACTGCAGCTTGTCTTCAATACTGAGTTTTCTTGTAAATCTAATCTGTCTTCTCCTTTTGCCCATGCCCATCAGGGGCAGATAATCTCTAGCTGTTTGAAACAAGACCATTTGAATGAAGCACTGCTCTTGCTACAAGTTCATCCTCAGCCTGATGTGCACACTCCACATAGTCCAGAGGTAGGACGTCTCCCCGTAAAGTGACTGATATTTGAATGTCAAGTAACTTATTACATGCATATTTTATTTGTTTATATAAGTATTAAAATCGTTTGACTAATGACTTATTGTCTTGTTCTTGTGTGTTTTAGATAGGCTACATCACTGCCAAGAGGAGCACAGGGGCAGCAGAATGACTTAAAATACTTAATCTGTTGATCTCATCCCAAGATGTACATTGTCATTGTCTGTAAGATATTAGTAACCTGCTTCACCTGTTGTTTTAATAAATGGATTTTTGCTTGAAGTATCTGGTTCTGTACATTATTGGTTTGTATGGGGCATGGTTTTGCTTATTCTGATAAAAATGGTATTTGAACAGTAAATTTACCATTGATATGGTGAAAATACAGTAATTTACCAAGAAAATGATAAATATACTCCTTTATACTCCTTGGACCTCGTTTGCAGATGTCGATGGCCTCTGTGATCCAGCTGTGGTTCCAGTCCATGATGTGATTTTGTTTCTTGCAGTGGTTGGATATGGCTGTCTTCAGATTTCTGTTTTTTATTGCTCTGTTTGCCAACATGGCACTTCTGAGGAAGTCTACAGGAAGTATCTGAAGTAGGTAAGCAAACGCTCCTGTCTGACAAAAAGAATCTCTAATTCTAAGTTTAAAACTGAAGACAGAATGAACCTTCATCAAAGAATTATCTGGTAATTTACCGTTAATATACCCTTCCTGATTTTACAGTGTATTTCTTTTCTCCTGTTGTTCTTGAACTGTGGGTTGCAACACTGGGATGTCTCCATTGCGGAAGAAAACAGGTTTTTAATTAATTAATTTGTGTACAATGTGTTATAGAATTTGGGTGCAGTGTCCTGACCTGCCACTGACTACAGATGGAAAACAGCCAATAATTCTGACTTTATGTTGATTAATATTTTAAATAAATGAATAAAATGTGAAATCTTAGATTACTTAATATAAAAATAAAGTTTTAAGTAAACAAATTGTATTTCTACTATTTCTGCATCGGCTCATGTTTTTGGCCCCAACTTACCTGTTGTTAATAATAATGCATTCAGATTTGTATATTGGTTTTGTGATTTGAAGTTTTTAAATGCAAGAGAAAATAAAGTTTTATGAACTGAGCATGTGGCCAACCAGAGTGCTCTTGCAAAACTAGCCCTTATGAGCTCCTACACACTTCCTCATGGTCTAATGGCGTCTCCTTGCTGTAAAAATGCCTTTAACCCCTGGAATGGCCTCACTTGCCTGGTCAACAAGATACTAGACACTTTTCAACAGAAAGTAGGAGGGACTAGCTCGCCCGGCGATGTGAGCTCTTTCTTATGCCATAGGTCACTCTGCCTTGTTTGAAGCATCATGGCAGTGAACGTACCTGGAGTTATAGCCATTGTGGTCTTCTATCTGCTGGTTCTGGGGACTGGAGTCTGGGCCTCCTTTAAGTCCAGAAGAGAGCAGAAGAAAAGTGGAGCTAAAGAGATGGAGATGGCCGTCCTGGGAAACCGCAAAATTAACTTAGTTGTTGGGATTTTTACCATGACAGGTATGTTGTTCATCATTATTAGATTAATTTGATGGTTGTGTTTAACCATTTGCAACTGTAAAATTGTCTGCCCTTGCAGCCACATGGGTTGGAGGAGGATTTGTAGTGGGCACCACAGAAATGGCCTATACTCCTTCAATGGGACTAATCTTCACTCTGTTGATGCTGATGGCATACTTTGCAACTTTTGTCATTTGTAAGCGGACGTATGAGGAACTCCCTGCAAGGAAATCTAGTGGTTAAATATGTGTGCCCGAAGAGTGTCTCTCATGTATTCATCTAATTTTTTTTAGGTGGGTTTATGTTTGCAAAGCCAATGAGAGATAAGAAATATTTGACAATGTTGGACCCATTCCAGAGGAAGTATGGGAGGGTCCTGACTGCAGCGCTAACCCTGGTGTCTGTCTGCCTGGACCTTCTTATGTTGGCCGGAGTACTCATCTGCCTCGGTAAAATACAAAACTCATCCATAATATTTGAAAGGAAAGAAATAAGTGTGTTTGTTCTTATAGGCTCAACACTGAGCGTGGTCCTGGATGTGTCTTACAGTGTATGTATCTGGGTCTCTGCTCTTGTGGCCATCACCTACACTCTGCTGGGAGGCCTCTACTCCGTGGCCTACACAGACATTATACAGCTCATCCTTGTGTTTGGCAGCTTGGTAAGATTATGTATGTTTTAATGTTTTACAGCAGCCTGGCTTAACATTACTACATTCTGTCGTCACTGTATGCACCAAACACTTAATCAGATCAGGCATTAACTCCTTCAGCAGTGCAATATTATCTCATCTTTTTGAATGGACCCAAGGGGAATATTTGGTACATATTAACATGGCAGGAACAACGCACAATGTCAATGGAAAAAAAAGATAACTTGATGCATACTAACCTGCTCATTAACAGGTGCAATAGTGATGTTGTGAATGAATGTTCACTTCATGTCAGTCATTATAAGTTTATTTTCAAGTGTTGCCCTGTGTTTCTATAGTGGCTGTGTGTCCCCTTTGTCCTGATGAACCCTTCTACTCTAGACATTAGTCAGACTTTCATCAAAAACACGTTGCAAGCTCCGTGGGTCGGGCAAACAGATCTGAAAACCACTGGAATAAAACTGGATGATTTCTTATATTTGGTGAGTCTTCTTTCCTTACATTCCTACACCAATATTTAATTTATATAAAACAGGGGTTTGACCTCCCAGGCCTTGGGGAGTCTGGGATACCAGTGTGTTCACCAGAGGACACTGTCGGCCTCCTCCACTCGCACAGCCACAATCACCTGCTGCTTTGCTTCTGTTTTCACTGTGGTACTGGGGATTCCCCCACTTCTGATTGGAGCTGCGGCCTCCTCAACAGGTATTCCCCACAAATGTTACCAGTTTGGACGCACCTTCTCATTTAATGTTTTTCTTTATGTTTACTACTTTCTACATTTTAGATATGAAAGACATCAAACATATGAAGTAAGATATATGGAATTATGTGGCAAAAAAAATAAATAATTCAACTTAATATATTTTTTTTACATTTTAGACTCAAATTCCTCAAAGTAGCAACCCTTTGCCTACCAAGTACCTCAAAGGTACCCACCACAACGACATGCCACAATCATGAAAAGCAGAAAGAAACATAAATGAAAAAGTGTGTCCAAACTTTTGAGTGGTAGGGTACATATATTTCAATGTGATATCAAGGCTGTGCAAAAGATTGAGCAATATTTTGCATCTTGCTTCAGACTGGAACCAGACGTCTTATGGCTCCCCATCTCCATATGAACGGGGAGAAGCTGCTCGAGTCCTGGCCATCGCTCTGCAGCACCTCACCCCATCCTACGTCTCCATTATTGGGATCGGCTGTGTGGCTGCTGCCTCCATGTCCTCTGCAGACTCTGTGATGCTGTCTGCTGCCTCTATCTTCACTGTCAACATTTACAAGAGCATTATCAGACCTCAAGTAAGAGAAAAGAGTTGTACTGTAATCTTCAGTTTTTTAATAACTTAAAATCTGTTATCGTTTCTTCTCTAGGCATCTGGCAGGGAGTTCCAGTGGGTGATCCGTGTGTCTGTGACTGTAGCTGGTGTAATTGGTACTCTTCTCACCAACCTTAAAAATAGTGCCATATTAATTATTTTGATTGGTGCAGAGGTGGCGTACCTTGTTGTTTTCCCCCAGTTAGTCTGTGTTCTGTTCTTTAATTTTTCAAATGCATATGGAGCAATAATAGGCTTCTTTGTTGGAGTTTGTTTAAGGCTTCTGTGTGGAGCCCCAATCATAGGCCTGCCTGTGATACTACATTTCCCAGGATGCACTCTGGTGGACGGTGTCTATGTCCAGCACTTTCCAGTTAAAACCATCTGCATGCTGTGTGCTCTGGCAGCCATCTTGTTCTTCTCCTACCTGGCTTCTGTGCTTTTCAGCAGGGGCCTCCTTCCTGAGAGCTGGGACGTGTTTCAGATCAAACTGCAGAATGTACCTCCTCCACCTTCTCCACTGGAGGGAGCTCAAGAGCACACTATGGATGTGACTAAGAATAATGACTGTGAGATAGAACTCAGTGAGCCAATGATGAGCTTCTGATGTAGTATCCATCCATCCATTTTCTTTCGCTTTATGGGCTGGGTGGCGGAGGCAGCAGCCTGAGCAGGGAGGCCCAGACTTTCCTTTCCACGCACACTTCCTCCAGCTCTTCCGGGGGACCCACCTCAACAGAGTCCTCTTGACTTCAGGTGGAGGAGTTCAAATATCTCTGGGTCTTGTTCACGAGTGAGGGAAGGATGGATATTGCAGTGATGTGATCTCTGTATCAGATTGTTGTGGTGAAGAAGGAGCTGAGTCAAAAGGCATAGTTTTCAATTTATCGATCAATCTACGTTCCTACCCTCACCTGTGGTCGTGAGCTTTGGGTAATGACTGAAAGGACAAGATTGCAAATACAAGCGGTCAAAATATCTTTCCTCTGCACTGTGGCTGGGCGCTACATCAGAGAGTGAGGATTTGTGGTGGTTGTCACAGTTTGGCAGGCACACTTCCAGCCTGCCCTGACCTGTGGCCATAGAAACTGTGACAGAAGTGAAAGAGATGTTTCTGTACATTCAAAAATAAAACACATACTGTTTTGTGCTTCTTCTATTTTATAAATTATGTGTGTCTTTATGTGTCTTCATTTTTAATACCATCAACAGATATTTTTTCTTAGTAACCAAATCACACAAAACAGTCACAAAAGGGTTTCAGGTTTTTAAGGATACTGTTTTTAAACATAAGGACAGATACTTTAGTGCTCTCCTCCTCCAGGCACGGGCAGTACTGGAGCTATTACAGTTTCAGTCAGGCTGCTTTCACTGATGCTTTGCATTCTTGAGTGAAGTGGAAGTTATATCACTGGTCGGGCAGATCTGCAAAGCATTTTAAGGGTAAGAAAAAAGGTTTAGGCATATCTAGTCAAAACAACTTGCATAAAGAT